>SNQJ01S0013905.1:212868-223951 GCA_010110895.2 Picea sitchensis
TTTGTGATGAAAGCATCACAATCGGTGGGTTTGTGCTTGAAATTTGTTATAAAAAATATGCATAGAAAACATTGTCCATAAACTAAATTTAATATTGTTGAAATGCCCAATATGTTTTTTTTTAAGTGAGATTGTCCATGGGAAATTATAGTATTTTTTTTCATATGTATCATTTTATGACAAAGTAAAATATTGCATCATTTAAACAAACTATGGTTTATGAATAAAAATCCAAAAATAGCAACACTGAATAAAGACCAAAGCTAGCATTCATATTATCAGTATTCACCTTAAATTGTTTTTATTCATATTTTTACATTAAGAGATAAGCTAAAAGAAGAATCCATGCGATGGTGTAGTGAAAATTATGAGTAGAATACAAGCTCAAAATAATTGCGCCATGTAATAGTATGAATATAATTTAATTCATCAATGAGAAATCTTAGTTGTTCTAGTATTTTTTTTGTACATGATGCAATATGCACATTCTTTACACTGAATTACATCACCAAATTTTAGTGAATTCTTAGTTCTACAATGTGCAATATCATAAAGTGTAAGAATAATTCCTAATTTAGAAACAACAAAATGGAATTAGTGAAATTACTTGTCCCAATACATATAATGTTTGCAAAGAATAGTATAACAAACATGTTTAATAATAATAACTAATCAAGGTTTTATGAATCTATCTAAAAGCTAGGGAAATAAAGATACCCTCACAAACTTAACTTGTAAGTTGAGGTACTTGAGTTCTACCTAAAATACTCAAATCAAAATCCAGTATAGTTTTGAAACTGTTATGACCCAATGTTTCATAGGAATCATACAAATGACTAAGATTTTACCTTCAGAAATGTTGTGTGGTAAATCATGTGGCATCCTCCCCATGATTTACAAGGAGAAGAAATATATGAGAAGTCAAAGGTTTTGAGACAGTGTGATTGTGATGTTGGTTTCAAAGATACAGGGTAATCATGTTAGTGGATCCTTTGAGCTTATAAAATGGGAAAAGAAGAATAGATCGAAGTTCATTTCAAATGCAGAGCAGATCTTATCCGAATTCTACATTTCAAACTTGGAAGAAAACATAAATATTGTTTCGAGCCAACACAGGGTGTTAAGAACAAATCCTGCACATTTTCTTCTCATAAACAATACATAAATAAACAACATGTGAAACATGACAATAACAAGTTACATCGAGGGAAAAACTTCACCACTTAAACACGACACAAGAATCTGGAAATATAATGCCTTTGTATTCATTCATAACAGTCACTTGCAGTTTTTTGAAACAGTTTTATAGTGGATGGGGACATTTCCATGCCATCCTTCCCTATCAATGTAACCCCATATTCCTTTGAAAGCATAGGATTTATATCTTTTGCATAAAAATCTAATGACCTATCAAAAAGGATGTGAAATACTAAAAATAATACATAATCAAAACAGTTTCACAAAAGTAGGATCATGGCCTATCTTAAGGGGTCAACCCCTTATACTAATATGATAGTCCTCAACAATCTTCGACATCTTCAGCAGTCTTCTGGGTGATGACAAGGCAAATCGAGATCCCTTTCTGGCACCTGGGAAAATATTCAACCAATAATAGGATAAAATTTGAGCCTTTTATCATTTGTATTTGCCACTAAACCCTGAAAAAAAGGATGATATTTATCCATTTTAGAGTTATAATTCATTTGAAATATTCCTTGAATGATGTGGCAGCAAAAATATTTGATCTGGGCAAAAAAGATAACGTTTTTCCTGTGTCTACGCTTTCGACATCTTACTTTCCTGAAACAGAGTAATATAAGTTATCGAAAGTCATTGGATTCGGCAGCTAACAACGCTTTTTCAAATTCAGTTAAGCTGCCGAAACTGCCAGTCTTTTAAGTCGTTTCCAAAATTGAAAAAATCGAATTTATTCAATCTGTCTACCCTTCAGAAACTTCATTGAGATTCATAGCAGCTTCTGCTAGATATTCTAGATCAGGATGTGTTCCTGGCTTAGGATATTTAAGCATTAGTTTGATCCTTAAGCGTCTAACCATTTTATGCAGCTTATGATTATCCTTGAGAAATTTCTTATTCCTTTTCTTCTCCTTTACATGCATTTTATCTAACCTTTCAAAACAATCTCTTACCTCATCTGATATGTTCGTTATAGTCTAGTTTTAGGATTTGATAACCCTCTCAAGCAATTTGAGCTCCAATATCTCTTCTTTAAGATTCTTAATCTTTGATGATTTGTTGGCCTTGCTTGTTGATGTTGCAGGTATTTTGAGATCTGGGGCTTCGATTTCAACTTCTTCAATGTTTCCCCTTTCCTCAGTTGATGGATCTGCCACCATTTCTATAGTTAAAGGTTCTGAATCAAAATCAGAATAAGGTAGGTTTAGAAAAAAAATTGATGCAGTTTTTTCTGGATCTTCTGCCAGTTTCCCAAACTCTAACCTCTTATTTGATTTCTCTGATTTTAAGGGAGAAACCTTGGTGACATTTTCCATAGGAAATAATGCTCTTCTCTTCCTTTTTCTAGTTTTTTGGGAGGTCAATTCCTGTGAGGGAGTCCCTCCTTTCTTTGGCTGGAATTCTTGCTCAAATTCTCCCTAGAACAAGAGAAATCCCCAAGTTTTTCCCCTCCTCCTCAGTTCTTCTAGAATGATCAACTTGATCATCCTATGAAGGAAAAGCCTACTTTGCACATTATCAATCTTAGCTTGAACTTGGTGTGACATCCTAGTTAAGCTCCTATGAAGGTAATGGGGTAGATTAAGAGGACACTTTCCTATAAAATGATTCATCAGTTTGAAGTGATAGAGCATGACTCTACCATACCGAAATTCACAAGTGATGTACACTTGAATTTCCTTAATCAAATGCTGCCATTTCTCCTCTGGGTAAGACCTAGGAACATCCTTCTGCCAAATAATGTTTTGAAATTCAGGCTTAAGGTAAGACCTAAACTCAATATCCTTAGTGACAATTGTTTTAAACCATCTCTCACCTTGCCCAGGCATTTTTGTTGTTGTTGCAACACTAGCCTCATCAATTTTCATTACCATTAATGGACCCAAGGTTACTTTTTCTCCATCAAAGATTTGAGCAAAGTCTTCAACAACACCCTGGTGATACCTCTGCAATTTCTCACAATACATGTAACAACCTGCTTCTTTAAACATATGAAAAATTTCATGATGAGATTCCATATATAAGACATCATTCAGCTCCTTCCTGAGAAAATTTCCTCCATTGGCCATCTGCAACAAACATTAATACCTGCAAACAACAAAATCGAGGTGGAGTGGTAGATTGGTGCTGATGTAGGGGGAAATGGAAGTAATGGAGGAAAACGTGTGAGGTAGACTAGAAATTATAATTCTCATTCAAGACAGATAATGCCATATGGTTTGTTGGGAAAATTTGATAATGAAAAATGATTTTCGATGATGGCAGAATCCCTAAAATGACAGTAAGGGTTTCGAATCTGATGGCTCAAGGTTTAATGATTTCTCAGAACATCAATTAAAATCATAGTAGAACACCTCAGATCGTGGCAAATGATCTTCATACATGATTTCGAAAGCATTTAGAATCATCATGGCATGTGTAGATACGACGGTTTGGGGGTTTGACGGGACAGGCTAACCATTAGAAAAAATCTTCTCTTTTGGAAGCTAAGAACACTCATGCCTGCCTTTTTAGCTGATGAAAGTGAGAACTTTTGGCAGCTTATAACACATTGAAAACTGACCCTTAGCTATCGAAAGCCAACGTTTGATACTTTTGCATTTAAGAGCTCAAACCATCATTTGCCAACTTTGGATATACTAGGGCACCTTTTGAAATATAAGATACATCAGTGGACCATTACTCTGAGTTTCTTAACATGAAGACATTCAAAAAAAAAAATGATTCAGATCAAATTTGCAAATAGGTGACTGGAGAACAGATGACTATATCATAGGAACCTAACACATATAATCTTTGTGGCATATGATCTCATAAATTATGATTTCACCATAAAAAAATAAGGAAAGCTAACATCAACTCGGCCCATTTTCTCTCAATCATAGCCAATTTCTCATTGTAGAGCACTCCATGCATCTCCTCTAACCTTTTAACGTGCATATTCTAGCTCACTCAATCCAAACCTATTCAATCTGACTATAATTTGATATGTATTATGTCAGGTTTCTAATTTGCTATGTTGTATGTTGAATGAAGAATTTCCCTATGTGTTTTTATTTGAGTAACAAGTTATTATTCACTCATGCATAGGACTTGATGGGCAAACATATTTGGGTAACACTATCTTATGTGTGCATGCATAGGACTTGATAGGAAGGTAGGAGTCTTATAAAATGCCAGCAAGCATATAGTTCTTGGGTGAAAGTACGGTGTGTTGGTTCATTGGTTATAATGTGGTTTTGGTCTAGAAAAAGTGAGTGATGGACCATTAAGTGGATTTCTATCCATTAGGTCTCTAAACATCTATCATATTGGTAGAAACTAGCCCCATTGTCCATCTCAACAATAATAGTTACAAGTGATTGTTATTCTATGTAGATATGTCTTTCACTTATGTCCACCAATAGGGAAATACTCTACACATTTATCATATTTTCCTCCACCATCAAGCCAAGGACGCAATGGCTCCTCCTCCACCCTAGTTAATAATAGCACTTTCACAATATTTCTTGAGAATCCATTGGGCAATTTGAGTTTGACTTTCCCTAGATACCTATTAAGACTAATATAAGGGAGTGTGATCTTCATGTTACTAATTTATTTTCACCAAGGGACGATTTGGTGTGGAGGATCATCAACTCAACTCATGTGTGGTGATGATTTCTTGGATGCTTGATGAAGTTAATTTGTGTCTAGTTTAGACACTTAAAAATTACAATTGCACCTAGTCCTTACACCATACACACATGAAGTAAAAAGACATAAAATAATTGAAAATTCAACAAGCAAGATGGTATAAGTTTCAAGAATCATATTGAAAAACATCACATTATTGATTGTGTCATTTAGTGCCATTGAACTTTAAGACATTGGAGTGAAATTAAATCGTAAATCCATTGAGAACAATTCTCTTTGACTCAATAGTTTATCGAGTCACTTAATTGTACAATTTAAAATATAAGTTTGATTCATTAAAATGAATCATTGAATTATACAAAGGGTGGATTTACAAACCCTTTCAAAGTTAATAAAGTGTTTTTAAATTCAAAAATCAATTGAGATCAATACCTGCTTAAAATTGAATAAGGAGGTCATTGTCTTTTCACAATCGTCTTCAAGTGAGATACATCAAATTCAAATCATTATATAATAACTATTTTTGGTGCATCATCAGTAGCACCTAACACCCTAAGGTTGTTGGTGACAAGTTCAAGAAAGAGAGACATAAAGTAAGCGAGCATGACACAATTGAATATCTAAAAATGGGTAAATGAGGAAAACATTTGCAAAATGTCAATCAAGAAATTAATTAGTTACATGACTCTTTATATGATTCTATCCAAAAATTTGAAAGGTTGTAGAAACAAAATGTGATAATGATGGATCAATTGATAAAAGAAAACATTCATGAATGTATGGAATCAAACCTGTGAAGCATGATTTTTCCAAAATAATTGTAAGACCGTGTGAAGAATTGAAATTCAACAAGAACAAAAAAGGTTTCGGATATGGAAGATACCTCAACTTTCATATTCTAGACTACTCCAAACCAATTGGATGGAAATATGGGGAGCATATGTAATCAATCAAGAAATCCATTGAGGATAGTGCAACCTAGTCAAAAGGACATTAAAAGAAGAGAAAATCCAAGTCTAGGTATGGTGAATTGAAGGTTTTGAATAGATTCCACTCAAATTTATATATCAATAAATGTTATGATCCTTTCTAATCCATAACGATAGGAAAATCATCTAGGATTTTATTATAGTCCATTCAAAATCCTTGATGAGTAAATGATGGTTATTTTGATCGGATATAATTACAATGATGATGAAATTAGAGAGGGAAATGGTTCACAAATTTTCCAAGAGTAAGTTCCTTTGGTTCAATCTCTTCTTGAAAAATTATACATTCCTCAAACAATACATGAGCAATTCTAGTCTCCTCCTAATTTTTACATGGAAGGGATTGAAGGGATATGAACTAGTGAGGAAATGTCACAACAAAGTGGTGACAAATGTCAGATTATGAGTCCAACACCTTTACATAAACTTGGAAATCCACCACAACACTCCTAAACACATTCAAGTGCCATGGTGAAAATGACCTAGAATTCTTTAAAGGTAAGCTATCTAACCAAACTATTCATTATCAATTATACAAATTTATTAAATAATATTTTGAATAAAAAACTAATGCAAACGAATGTCAATTACTTCTATCTTTATTAAAATCTATGATTCACGTTATAATTAGGAAACTTTTAGTCATACAAATGATTAAAAATTTATAAATAAGTAATCATATTGATAAAAGCCTTTCTTTTTACACAATTGGTATGAAAAAACATTTGAAATATTGTGATGCGACCCATCATGTATTTTAAGAAATAGTTTTTAACAATATCACAAACAAATTACAAATTATAATTTGTTCCAATAATGGTGTCTACAATAATCATTTGGCACTCATTACAACATTTTATCAACGAAGATTAGAAAATAGAAAGGAACAACATGCTATGTTCTATGAAAAGTATTTTGTTTCTCATGCAACCTCGGCAACTATGTTGGATGTTATGCTTAAGAAACTAAGGAATAATCTTATTCAAAAGGGATTATTCCTAGTGGATTTGCATTCCCCCAACTTGAATACCCATTATCTATATACTCTACACACAATTTTATTAGTTGGTTTGTACCCAATGGTAGGGACCTTATTTCCACCTCTTTCCATTTGTCAAAAGATGTAGTGCATAGTTCCAGGGTTAAAAGGCATGTATTCATCCTTATTATGAAAATTTTAGGGTGGTGCATTATAATTTGAAATCATATAAAAATAAATTCTTGAACATGTCTTTTCTTGTGTTTGATGAGGTAACCCATCTTGAACATAGTCTCCTATTAACCCTTCTTTCTCCTAAAGTGTCTTTGAAAAACTATACTATAGTCGAGCCCCCGATATTTCTCCTAAAGTGTCTCTGGAAAGCTATATTATAGTCGAGCCCTATCTTGAACATTACTTTCTACATATATGGTGGTTTCTCCACTTGATATTGATGACAATATGGATGATGAAAATGGTGAAATCTTTGATAGTGAGGAAGAAGAGTTTCTTAAACCAAATCCTTCTGAAAAAAAACAAAAAATTATGTCTTCACTATAAAGGGTAGTTTCTATGGTTGTAGATCAGTGGAATAGATTTCTTGAAGGAGAAAATTAATGCAACATCTCACTAAAAGTATGTTTTCTTAGTTTTGTAGTTTTTCTAAGCACTGGACTCCATTACTTATGTTTAATTAACAACACCATTGCTTATAATACTTATCCTTATATAGGAATTTTTTATTTGTAGTATCATATGTGATTTTGTGCAATTTGGTTTGTATCTTGAATCACTTTGACAATTTGCTAGATCTTACATGGCCATATTGTGTAAATGTGTGCTAGCACATGTAAAATTGTGAAGTTTGTAATGTGTAATGCCAATTTTTGTTGGGTAAAATCCTATTGATGTCCCTAATGGGAAGAAATATGTGGTTGATAAGGCCATTCTGATTGACATGATTTATTTTCTTTGGGCAATAGGCCTCCTCCTTTGATTCTATTGATTTTTGGTCACTATTGTCTCTTTCTATAGCTTGGGACAATGAATACACTATTGTGGTTCCATTGCTTAGGGAAATATTGAACTTTGGTCTCTTGAACGCTAAGAAATTTTGAGGTATTGGCATAATACAATGAGCATGATGAACTAATAAGAAAAAATGTCTCTATGGAATATCTTTGCACCAACTACATCTTATAATGTTGATTTTGAGCATATGTAGGACTAGTAGATTGTGTCTGCTCCATCTTAGATTGGGTGGCCAATGAATAATCATACAAATTTTATTAATGATATTGGGAGAAGTGGGTCACAATAGTCAAAATGTGAGCTTCACAAATAATGTCTTTGCATTGGGATGTTCTATGTTCAATGACAATGAAATGCTTATTTGATTGAAATTTTCTAGTCTTTCCATAATGGTGAGAATTTGGTTGGAGGTTGTATTTACTTTTGAATGTAAATGAAACTCAACATATTTGTGACCTCATATTTATTATATATTATATATTGTATAAATGTGTAATATGTAAATGTGTAATGTGTAATATTTATAATTTATAATATTCATTATAAATTATATATATANTAGCTTGGGACAATGAATACACTATTGTGGTTCCATTGCTTAGGGAAATATTGAACTTTGGTCTCTTGAACGCTAAGAAATTTTGAGGTATTGGCATAATACAATGAGCATGATGAACTAATAAGAAAAAATGTCTCTATGGAATATCTTTGCACCAACTACATCTTATAATGTTGATTTTGAGCATATGTAGGACTAGTAGATTGTGTCTGCTCCATCTTAGATTGGGTGGCCAATGAATAATCATACAAATTTTATTAATGATATTGGGAGAAGTGGGTCACAATAGTCAAAATGTGAGCTTCACAAATAATGTCTTTGCATTGGGATGTTCTATGTTCAATGACAATGAAATGCTTATTTGATTGAAATTTTCTAGTCTTTCCATAATGGTGAGAATTTGGTTGGAGGTTGTATTTACTTTTGAATGTAAATGAAACTCAACATATTTGTGACCTCATATTTATTATATATTATATATTGTATAAATGTGTAATATGTAAATGTGTAATGTGTAATATTTATAATTTATAATATTCATTATAAATTATATATATATATATATATATATATATAGAAACTTTATAGATTATAAATAAATAAAAAACAAAAAACAAAACATAAAACAATAAATAAATAAAATCAAAACATAAAACATAAAATCAAAACCCCTGTTCCCATATTTGAATCATATACCCGCAACAACATATCAGAGCTCTCGTCGAAGTATACCCCTGCGCCCATATTTGAACCATATCCTCTTGACAACATATATGCGGCCATATCTAGAGAAAGATATCGGCCCTCATATCCCTGTGACAACATACCCTATGACAACAGACCCACCATAGGCGCTAGAGAAAGAGGCCACAGAGATAAAGACTAGGTGGGGAGAGAGGTCAGCGCAGAAAGACTAGGAGAAAGAGGTCGCGGACAGAGGAGGAAAAGGCCATCGACAGGCTAGGAGAGAGAGGCTGGAAACATAGGACAAAGAGGGTGTGGACAGAGGAGAAAGAGGCCAAGCATCTTAGCCCTAATAATGACACAAGGGAAGGTATATTTTCATGACCAGATATGCCTCATTCTTTTCATGAGACAAATGTTAATGATTTTTCTTCTATACCTAGTTTCTTCCTTCCATTATTAAGCTTTAAAAGCCATGAATAAATACCATAATGAACTCGCAAGGGAATATTTCCGATACATTTCTGAAACTCGATCTGCAAAATATCCTTGGTCAAGACACCTTCTTGGTACTCATTTCTATCAAGTTGTGGGTCATGTGTTGGGTTTATAACTAAAAGCAACTCAACAATCACATTAGTTCAATCATCTCATACACATGTATATAGGATTGATTTTTAAGTGAACCATTTTTTTATGAATTTCCTTGTAACCTACATTTTCTCGAGTAGCCAAATGAGTGCATTATGATTGTAGACATTTGACATTTACATTTTTAAAAAATTGGGTCATTTTGTGAACTATGACATTTGCATGGTATTTTTAAAATTTGGGTCATTTTGCAGTACTGCACACATAGTAATCTATCAAGAAATTATTTCTTTGTTGAAAACCTCTTGCTCCTTCCCATAGCTAGTTTTCATCAAAGTTGAATTTCTTGCCTTTCATTTTCCTCTTGCATGGTTTAAAGAGTCGATTCAAAACGCCATCAGTTTCATGACCACTCCTTTGAGTAAGAACATCCTAAAATCAAGCGCTAATTAAAATTTATCTAGCAACTTTTCTATGGCTCTTCAAACCCATCTTAGCTTAGGTGTAGAGCTTTGGAATAGGATTGTGAGAACAACTTTCCAAAGATGATAAAAAAACATAAATCCTTGAGTTAGGGAGTGAAATCCAGTTGCTATATCACTGACTTTGGGTAGCCCTTCTAACACAAAGGTCAATCATGAGATCACATTGGGGCCCTCAGAGTAATCAACCTTTCTTTATTGGTATTGGTGTTGATTGTCGACTTCCCCCCTTCTTATTTGGTATAGTAGGTGGTACCATAAAGGCCATAATCATTTATAATTCCTACACAAGGTGACAGGACAGGGAAGGTGGTGTTGTACCTGGGATCGACATTGGCTAGACTCACTCGGACTCCTTGGAGGGTTTCCCACTGCTCAGTGAGGTAACTTGCACCAGGGCATTAGTTCGTTAAGCAGGTTGTCAATGTAATTTTCCCACCCACTGAAAATCATCCCCTTCACACATTGATTCTGCGATGTTGGATTCCATCACCAACTAGAGCTTCTTTATGAGAAGTTTTGTTTGCATTCTTGACTCCTAGATTAATTAGCATGTGTTGTTTTTTATCCTTAGTTGGCCTTATGACTGAGTTTGTGTCTAATTGAATTAGTTTCGGGTTAATTCCTCATTTGATCAATACAAAATATGGATACAATTAAAAGAAAAGGTAATAAAGAGGTAAAAAATAGTGTTGATACTGAGAGGGGGGTGAATCAGTATCAAGTACAATTTTAAAAAACTTTTCCAACTTATACTTAAACCATTCAATTATATCCAATGAGAAATGAAAAATAGTATAAGATTTACACCAATACACCACAATACACCATGCACAATATATATGAGAAATAATCAATAGTTTTTGTGCAAGGGAAGTAATGACTTCCAAAGGTAGCTACAGCTTCCAAAATGTAAAGGGAGGGATAAACCGCC
>SNQJ01S0013906.1:0-30057 GCA_010110895.2 Picea sitchensis
ATAAATGAATGGCTTTGATTTCATCCATTAACTTCTGAGCTGTTATCCGTTTATATGTTTACTTTTTTACATTTACCTAATAGTGTTTAAAAATTACTGTGTTCACTAACTTATTGCCACATCTACCTGATTAAAAAATATTAAGATATTAAGGTGGCCGCATTTCTGTGCTGGCATCACCAACTATCGCCAGTCTGAAGTTTAATAGCCAACCACCTTTCAACGTTCACCAGCCACAAATTAGCGGCTGTACTAGTTGTAAAACAATCATGATTTCTAATGCCCATCCCAGCGTACTCAATACACATGCAAATGTGATTTCTCATGCCAATCCCAGCGTACTCAATACACATGCAAATGTAGAAATGCTACAGCTTCTGCAAATGTGTGCAGTGTATGTACAGTATACAGATCAGTGCATGTCAAAAATCGTGTTTACTTTGCAACCTCTGGCTAAAGGTACCGATCATGTCAAACGATAAAATGATAATAGCTCAGACACGCTGTGGTTCGACACGCTTTTCATCAACATTTCCATGGTTAAATCGTCGTCCAGGTTATAAAATATGGTTGTCGTAAAAATAATCCTCAAGGGAATCATATCAATTGATGTATTACATTCCAATAATGCTGTAAAGCTGCTAGAGGCGCCATCACACGATTCATCGCACATGGGTGCACCTGGCAACACGCATAGAAATATCTCAGGCGTACATAGCTCAGGACTCCACTCCTGTGGTCTGCACA
This sequence comes from Picea sitchensis, assembly GCA_010110895.2. NCBI lineage: Eukaryota > Viridiplantae > Streptophyta > Pinopsida > Pinales > Pinaceae > Picea > Picea sitchensis. The sequence continues at coordinate 748 of SNQJ01S0013906.1, forward strand.
GATCAGGTGCACACACTTTCAACATTTCCCCTTATCTTAATTTGCCTCCCAATGATCCTTCAATCAGTAACAATTTTATCATCACTAAAATTAGAACGAATTATCATCATTAAAATTAGCTCTCAATTTCCATGGTTAAATCGTCGTCCAGGTTATAAAATATGGTTGTCGTAAAAATAATCCTCAAGGGAATCATATCAATTGATGTATTACATTCCAATAATGCTGTAAAGCTGCTAGAGGCGCCATCACACGATTCATCGCACATGGGTGCACCTGGCAACACGCATAGAAATATCTCAGGCGTACATAGCTCAGGACTCCACTCCTGTGGTCTGCACAGATCAGGTGCACACACTTTCAACATTTCCCCTTATCTTAATTTGCCTCCCAATGATCCTTCAATCAGTAACAATTTTATCATCACTAAAATTAGAACGAATTATCATCATTAAAATTAGCTCTCAGGGTAAGGAATTATCATCATTAAAATTAGCTCTCACGGTAAGGAATTATCATCATTAAAATTAGCCCAAAGGTTAGCTAAAGTGAAAGAAAGTGGTACTAAGTCAAATTTTAGTTATCATCATTAAAATTAGCCCAAAGGTTAGCTAAAGTGAAAGAAAGTGGTACTAAGTCAAATTTTAGTTATTCTATTTTTAATTAAAGATGGCCCAACCCTTTACCCATTTACTATGTGATGAGGATTTACATCTTTACCATCCACAAAATGATAAAAATACTCAACATTTTTCAAAAGTTATTCCATTAACAAAACATTTTTACTTCCTAATACATACTAATACATACATTGATTTTTTTTTACATGACATGACAAAGATTAGTGATACAACATTAACCAAAATAATTTATATTCTAAATAATACCAACAATTCGGGATGTACTTTATATTTCTCTTGAGAATGTAATGTTCTACCTAGTTAGTTCAACTCAGCATAGCCTTTATTAATAAAACCCAAAAACAACAATGATCATATATTAATATGATCTCAATACACAAACAACATGGAATGTTCTACATAGTTAGTCCAACTTAACATAGCCTTTATTAATAGAACCCAAAACAACAATATTCATATATTAATATGATCTTAATACACAAACAACATGAAAATATGAAATGTTTTACATAGTTAGTACAACTCATCATAACCTTTATTAATAGAACCCCAAAACAACAATAATCATATATTAATATCATCCCACTACACAATAAAACCCAAAAACAACATAATCATATATTAATATCATCCCAATACATAATAGAATCCAAAAACAACATAATCATATATTAATATCATCCCAATACATAATAGAATCCAAAAACAACAATAATCATATATTAATATCATCCCAATACATAATATCCCAATACACAAGAAACATGAGTTTGAGTTTGTGTCTTTATAATTATATTCTTAAAATAAGAAGCTCAATACTTAGACTTAGGGTTTCATGAATACATGTATATGTGTTAGGGTAATTTGGATGTAAAAAATAAAAATTAATGTGAGATTGTTAAAAACTATTAATACCAACTAATGTGAATTTTTGTGTTAGGGTAACTTAGATGTAAAACCTCCTATGAGATTGCTAAAAACTATGAATTTTTGTGTTAGGGTAACTTAAGATGTAAAACTTCCAGTGAGATTGCTAAAAACTATTACTATCAACCTAGATGAATATTGTTAATTATTAAAGTTTTACTAATATAATTCATCATGTCTATAAATGTGAATATTTGTGTTAGGGTAACTTAGATGTAAAACCACCTAGTGTGACAGATTGCTAAAAACTATTACTATCCCAAGTATATATTGGTAATTATTAAGGTTTTATTAATATAATTCATCATGTTTATAAGATGTCTCTTCACCAACAAACATGATGTCTCTTCACCAACAAAGTAGTAACATTCCCTTTACAATTTATTTGAAAATAAAACAAGAAAAAATAATATAAAATGACAATCTTAATAACACATGTTAATCTTTAAGTTTTCAATATATTTATGTATTCATGTCTTGGAACACATAAATATTATATTTTAACTTTTTCCCATTAAAAATACTAAATAAACAAGAAAATTTTAGCTTTAGAGACAAAAACCTTCACTTAAACCTCATTACCCTTTTCACTAAAACCTCATTACAATCAGTGAAATAAATAAAGGTTTCCACAAATGAGCATATGCAAATAAATGTTTCCACAAATGAGCATATGCATGCTCAATCAAAATGAGGAGTCAAATCCTACCATCTTTTCAAAGTTCATAGTTTATGAGAAATGCCATATAAAATGAAAAAGAACATGATAATGAGGTTGAGAGTGATCTAATGAAGATGATATAAAGGAAAGTAACCATAATGCATTAAAAAGGTGTTTCAAACACCAATTGTGTTAAGATGGTCTATTCCTTATAAAAGTGACTTCTATCATGCATGTGTAAAAAAAGGACACAACATAATGAAGTTTATATTAAAAATTATTAAGACAAAACCAATATTATGGTCAATCAATAAAAAAGAGTGATAATGAATGCATGGATATTGTTGTAGAGAAACTCATCTACAAATAGATAAACCCTCTCATTAACCTTATTACAGTCAGTAATAAACCATAGGATGGACCACTATGGATTCCACCTAAATCTAACTTACACAAACAACCTATGCTAAAGAAGTGAGAAAGAGGATGACTTACCTTAAACCTCATGGTTGTCCAATTGTGTCCTTTGGAAGTGCTCTCGAGATCCAGCTCCTATGCATCCTCTTTCACATGCTACCAGTGCACAAGACAACCAACAACCTTTCTCAAATCCTATTGCATATAAAAATAGAATTGCATGTAATATATATCTCATATAATATGTCAAGTACTATTAGATTCCCCAAACTCAAATTATATATATAACATTAATGATTTACACTTGGAGGGGAAACGATGATGATGATAATGATAATGATGATGATGATGATGATGATGATGATGATGATGATAATAATAATAATAATAATAATAATAATAATAATAATAATAATAATAATAATAATAATAATAATAATAATAAAGATGAAGAAGATTATAACAAGTTATATGATTACCTTGAAAAACTAATTGTACTCTTTACTCCTATCCCTTAAGGTCCTCCTTAGCCACCCTTGCTTGTTTGGAAGAAATGAAGGTACTTTCCATATTGCAGCAAGAAGATGATAAACTCTCTCCCCTAGGCTTTCAACCTCACTTGTGTTGATGCCCAACACCCAACTTTATCAACAAATTGATGATAAAGGACTCTTTCTTAGTTTTAACCAAGTTGAGGATGCTTAGAATCTTTATACTAGATCCCCATCCCCTACATTGGCCATTTCTTATATGAAATTTGAGGAGATCAGAGATAGGTTCATGGCATGTGAACTAGGATAAACTAGGTCATGCACAAGTTCCATGCTCAATAATGCATGATGGCCAACCCATCTCTCATTGATCTCCTTGTAAATCTCAAAATCTATAAGATCTTAGGGGTGGTCACAGGTTTTATATGAGAAACTAGAGACCCACTGTGACTTATCTATGGGGAAGTCACAAATAACAACTCTTCTTCTTAGGAAAAGTGCTACCGGGTTTAATTATGGCTTTTTACAAGCAATTTCCTTGGTATAACTTATGATTTCAGCCTAATAACATCACTGGCTTCTCTTTTAGACCTAGAATGACAAATACAAATGTAATAGATGCCCCCAAATGTGTGAGGTCAAAACCAAAATTTATGGTCAAAATACATTACCAATATACATGGAAACCAATGGCTTAAGGAAGGAGCTCACAGATTAGGGAACTATGAAGTACCTGCAAGTAGAAATCAACCAATCATGTATATAGATCTTGCCTAAGGTAGGCATACCCATGATCAGATATATGAAAAATCATGGCCACCAACACAATACACCGTGGATACATGAAATGATATGCAAGACCATGTCAATGAAAAAGTACATGGTGGATCCATGTCATAAAAGAGATCATATCCATGAGAAAATACAATATGGATCTATGTCATAGTATACATCTTGAAGATATCTATAAAAAATGAGAGTGCCATTGTGGTCTTCAAAATAGTCATATATAAGTGATATGATCTAGTGTAGCTTGGGAAGGAGAGCATAAATGAAGAGTGCCCATGCACCCAATGTCTTCAATCCAACCCCATTGATTGTATGAATCTGTAGCATGCAAATAAATGAGTTGTTGTCAAGCATGGTAAAAACCATCTAATTACTGGTCATTGATGAATATCGTTAATATATGCAAGGGAACCCACCAATAATGAAAATGGATCCCAAGGTAGCTAGTACAATATAACAAGTGTGAAAAGATGATTTGATGTCGAACACTTGTAAAATTGATCAATCATGGGTCAATGAGGTAAACCCACCGTGAATCATGATGAATCTTACCACTAATGACTACAAGTTCTAACTTGGTACTATCTGGTTTATTTATCTACTTCCTAGATATTGATATAGTGTCAATAGGAAGAGATCTGTTGAAAAAGGGCCTTGATAAATCCCACATCAATTAACTCAAAACAACCACAGAGAGATGTTGTGAAGAGATGTAATCATAAAGTATTGTCGACGCATGGATGATTGACATGAAAGGTTAACAAGAGTCTAGAATTTTCGTCTCAGGCTTAACTTCCCTTGAACATATAGCATGGCACAATGATGATTTTGAAGCACTAACTCAAGAGGACCAATGACATAGTGTAACAATGCATGAGGCATTGGAGTACTATCAATAATGACTGGAAGAGGAACCAATCAGAGGAGTAGATGACTCATAATCATGGTACAAATCCTAGGCAAGCTATATACCAATTGTAAAACAATGACACACACAAGTGCCATGTTCAAGGGTGACAATGACTAATGTATTCCACTCAACTCAATATAGATTGAGGCTCCCCCCCATTTTTTTATATTTTTATATTTTTTTGTCTCATTTTCATGTTTTTATGAGTGCAAAAAAGAGATAAAAGTCTGCTAGAATGGAGAAAATGAGTATCTCAATATCATGCAACTATGTTTCAAGTGCATGGAACAAAGCTATGTAAAGAAATTTCAAAAAAGGTAATGGGAAAGTGATGTCCACTCATAGCGGGTTTCTCCAAGGGTGAAGGTCACAAAATTGAGGAAAATCAATGCAAACAACAAGAGGTCAAGAGTGAATACAATGGCAGTAAGTAAGATAAAAAAAAACATAACAATATGCACATGGACATAGACAACTATAAGCATATGCAACCATTAAGCGAAAAAAAATGATGATGACAACCCCTTCAATACATGACCATGAAAAAAATTAAGAGAGAAGAACGAGGTCTCAATTTTTAGTCATGGCGGGGCTAAATGTGGGTTCTTGGGCCTATGGAAAATTGTAGCATGGGTTCCAAATGGAAAAGGGAATGATAAATAGGGTGGCGCATGAACTGTAGGAACTACCACACAAGTTATGACATGAAATACATAGAAGTGATAATGTCACAACCTAGTGGGTTCAAACCTAAGGAAAAATGTCAGCACAAGTGATGTTCAATAGTGTAAGATCATAATGCAATGTAACTGATAATGATTTTGTGCATGTCATAGATGTGGGACCAGTTCCTTCGACATGAATGGCCTCCAAATTCCATAGGGACATGGTTAAGTAGCAACCATAGGAGGGAGAGAGCTACGAGGATGTCACATAGAACCTTTGCAAGGTGTGGAGGAACCTCAAGGGATTCACCATGGGTGTACCTATGATGAGGGTTGAGGAGCCCCCCCAGAGGTTACAGTGTCATGTGGTCAGTGTGCCACGCCCCTTTGTTTGTCTACTGAGGTGGGTAGACAACACTATAGTCTACTATCATGAGGCTTATGTGCCCCGGGATGACTAGATGATAGTCTCCCTCCTTTTATACCACTACGAATATATAGATGTACTCCTTCATATGTATAGACATTGTATCATTATAGGCCATGTAGCCCAATTTCGTACACTACATATTTTTTGAACATGATGGATCAACTATCTATTTTATATACATATGGTTCATATCATGCTTATGATTTCAAATGACGTGATTGAATTTCCATGTGTATGTACATGCATGCTTGTATTAATGCTTAAATTAATGTGACAAATGCCAATCCATAACATAGTTAGCTAATGAATCAACCAACATGTTTAAACTCCTTGGAATATGTTCATAAGGAATATAATCAAATTGTCTCTCAAGAAGTCACACCCTTAAAAAATTTCTTAGAAGAGTAGGATTTATAACTAGATATACATCATTCAACTGAGATACCACTAATCATGAATCTAGATGTACAACTAACTTGCCGACGTTGATATCAATGGATTAAGATAGAAGTTCAATGGCACACTATATTTTTCAACATTGTTGGTTGACGGATCGAGGCATATGCTCAATGAACGCACCAATTTGTTTGTGGGTGAAAAGATCACCCAATCCCTAGAAAAGATATTCTAAGTACTATGGGTAACATCATCTACAAATCCTACATAGATTGGGGTAGATGTTGAAATATTCAAATCAAGCACCAATCATGAGGAAAATATCAACATTATAAGTCACATCCATATTTATTGGAAGCATGGGGGTGTAGTACAATAAACATTAGGCAGAGTGAGAATTCAAGTGTCTTGGGAAAAAAGAGGAAAATTTGTATGGGGGAGAGTAGGCAGTTTTTCACATTAAGTTTTGGGCATGAACAACAAGGGGATAGTAGGGAAAAAGAGTAGTGGAGATAGACCAAGAAGGATGGGTGAATTATAGAGCATTATGGAACATTGTTGGAGAGTTTTGGAGTTGTAAATTGAAGAGCTAGGTTGTTAGGAATGACGAGTGAACTCTTGAGTGAGTTGCACTGCAACAAAAAGTGTTTGCTGTGGTTTTCCTGGTAGTTTTCCTAGCAATGAGTTTTACCTTGTGTTCCCAACAAAGAGATTCCTGGTTACATGTGCTAGAGAGACCCTGATAAACGAATGGGATTCTTGATGGATTGAGAGCAGTGAAGGGGTACATTCCTTGGGTTGGGCAGGTCAAGATGAAGAGAGCTAGATGATTTTTTGGATAGCTATAGGAGAATACTAGTGGGTTGTGAGGTATTGAGCTGTAAGAGGCACACTTCTTTTGTGGATTCCTAGCCCTAGCTCAGGGGTGAATTGATGTTGAGATATGGAACAATAATTCTATGGTTGGGTGGAACGTCCTTCCCAAGTAGTTAGTTGCACAAAATTTCTTTTAAAGATAAGTGTTTATCTATTTTTTTGAGTTATATTATGAGTTCATGGATGTGCATTTTTCTCTATGAATGAGAATGGTTTTATGTGTTGTTATAGATGATTTAGTAGCTACATTCATGTTCATTTTGAATGAGGTAGATGCATTTAATTATGGATTTTAGAATCTAGTTAATTATGTGTATAAATTGTGGTTGGTAAGCTACAAGAAACAAATTAAAAAGTTTTTTTTTTTGATTTTTAAGTGTATTCTGCGTAGTAGTGTTCCTTAGTTAAGTTGGCGAACGTTACATAATGGTAGCCGAGCTTTAGGTTCAAACATTGAGCCTGCATGGGCTAGACTCAACACACATAAGACGAATTGCATAGTTAATCTGAAAGGATGTTTGCAAATTAATTGTTGAAATTGTTTATATGAAATTGGGGGAAATTCATGGGAAGTTAAGGAATGGAGCCCAGGGTTAAAATCCCCAATTTTCACATCATTTTGAGCATTTTTTGGTCTTTAATGGAACAAATTTTGGACATTACAAAGCAACTGGAGTGAAATGGGGTGAAATTGGGAAAAATCCCCAATTTCTGAAGTGGAATTTGTTGAGAAATTGACATAGAAGCGTCAAATTTTGGGTGCAATAGTTGAATTGACATGCATGTGGCTGTAATTAGTCATAGAAAGCTTAATTTTTGAGCTTTCATGGTGGCCTGTGTGAAAATTGAAAATTATGCAATTCTGGGGAAAAAAAATCAAATTTTGGGTATTTTTTTTTGTACACGACGTCACCGATGATGTGAAGGCCACATGGAAGTGATGTGGCAATGGTGACATGGACTACCATGTTGGAAGGTCCACAGTGGAAGTCCGTGGCATAGTGGCAGGTTCGATGGTGGGGTGATAAGATACAATGGGTGGGCGACCAATGCAGTGATCAAAACCATAAGTGGCTTCATGAAGGTGGTTTCGCATCATGACCAAGTGGTTTTTGAGGGAGATCTTGGTGATGTGAAACAAATAGGAGGCTGCCATGTATGATTAGGCGGTAAGTGGTATCACATCATGAGGTGCTGTTAACCTCTAGGAAAATTCACCATTCAAAATGAACCACAACCGTTGATCCTCCGATCATCTCTGTCATTCGATTTGGGAGCTGGTAGGTCCATGTTGGTAGGGTGGCAGGATATGCAGTGCATGGTGGGGCACTTGATTCTAACATGGGTGCCACATTGGGTGAGGTGGTATTAAGCGATACCATAAGTAGTATCACATGGAAAAAATACGTTTTTCCAAGAGCTCTTGGCGATACAAGGCCAATGGGAAAGAAACACATAGAGTGGGAAGAAACCACCATCGCATCACAGAGGGCTGTTAACCCTAGTTGACAATGTGGAAATTTTGAGAGTCGTTGATCATGCTTCGATCTTAACCGTTAGATTTGGGGAGGGGACAAGTTTGTGTGTCGAAGGAAAATGTATGGAAGTTGGCAGAAGAGGTGTGTTGAGGCCACTACAAACCCCCTTTACTTTTTCTTTTACAAGTGAAAGGAAAGGATCCCCCTACTAAATTTTCACCCCTAATGTCTAATCCTCTACTGCTTGAGACTAATGGTATTCTTCGTCTACTTTGAGGGATATAGAGGTTCGATTGATGATTATCTTTGATGGGTGTTGATTATTCCTTTCGATTTGATGATTTAAAATGTCTTCATGATGCTTATTGACCTGTGATGTTTCGTTGACATTTGTATTATGGAATTGACACATTATATTCATACCTTTTGCTGATTCCGAAGTGCTTGATGATATTATGTGGATGTAGGGTTTGATGTTCTATTGAATGTTTTGAAATAAGTTTGCCGTTGATGTTTTTTCTGATTGACTAACTCAAACTTCACATCTTCCTGTTTGCATGATTGTGCCACATGTTTTCATCTTTATGCTTTCACACGTGGATTCTACTCACTTGTTTCAAACTCTAAGTTTGAATTACAAAATAACTAATCCTTCTTTTGAGTTGAAACTTGGAACATACAATATCGAGACAATTATCTATAGCCACCCATGATTATTGTTGAAGAATATAACATTTATCTATAAGTTTACTTTAAGGCAGGGAATATGAGGTTTATGATGTATTGGTAGGTCTCCTTTTGATTGCATGGATGATCTCATTCTTCTATTTTTCAGGAGTAGATTTGCAGGGCCACTTTATTTGCATGACCACTCTATCCTTGAGATGCATGTGGGGGAATCCGTTGATCTTTATCCACAACCTTGACCTTGATTCTTTCCAAGATTTTCCTTATCGGGAAGCAGATTACCTTGTCTTGCAATTGTCTCAAGGTATGAAGCCCCCAAGGCTGTCATATCTACCTTTCTCACAAGCTTGTCCTTGAATCTCTTCATATTGATCTATACTGGATCCTTTTTAGTCTCACATGTTGCAAAAACCCAAGCCAAAATCCCATTCATATTATTTATTGTAAGTGCTTGTTGTGTCGTCGCATGATGCCTTTTAGTCATCTATTGCATTTGTATCATGCATAGTGGTATGGTGTAGGGACCTTTTCCTTGGCCTGGTTATATTGTCACTCCTCACAATCTTGGTATTTCTGCCCTTTGAGATGTGCATTTGGATTGGACTAACCTGTGTCATACGCTTGGTTGGAGTCGATCTCCTTTTTCCATTCATCGCTACTTGTGACGTTAAACCGTCACATGAAGTGTCATATCCTTCCCCTTAGTCATAGCTGCATCGTGATATTATTCATCGCTATATGACCTAACACCTCTCCATGATGACTAGTTTCTTAAATCTTACCTTATACTCCTTATTCCTAATTTCGGCCCCTAGGTGAGGAGCCCTGACAAACAGAACCCTGACCAATAGAACCATGAGGGGCATGGAACCTTGACTTGTGTAATTTGGCCTAATTTCCTAAAATACAATTTTATTTTAATTTTATTTTTGTACATATTTTTTGTATATATTTTTATTTTGTTTTATTTTTAATTTTGATTGTAATTTTATTTATGTTCATTTTCCCCATGGTTTTGCAAAACCATGGGGAAAATATGTTCATACATATTTTTTGTATATATTTTTATTTTTGATTTTAATTTTATTTATGTTCATTTTCCCCATGGTTTTGCAAAACCACATGGTATTGCCCGTGGTTTTTCCCCATGGTTTTCCCCTAGAATTACTTTAGGTATTTATTACCTAGTGTGTTTGACCAACACCTAGGGTGTAATATCTACTTTTTTTTATATATATTCGTTTAAATTTAACTTTTTTTTTTGTATATATATTTTCATTTTCCTTTTTCATTCTAATTGTAATTTTATTTTTTTCCTTTTTACCCCCTAAACCCTAAGTTGTACATACCCATTCTAATTTTCCTCTTTTGATTTAGTTTTAATTCAGTTTTTTTAATTTTTTAGGAAGTCCTTCCTATTTTCTAGGATTTCCCTCCTCTCCTCTCAAATGACATGGGGATTATATTACCTATTATTATTATTATTATTTTATTCCCAAATGTCTTAATACCTTAACATAATATATCATAATAAATTTTTTTCATGGTCTTTGACCTTGCTTAGGCAAGAGTTCACAAGTCTTCATCGTCGAGAGTCTCTTAACCAGACTTCACGTCCCTTACCATAAAACCCCGACGACAATGTGTTATATTCCGATGTTTATTAAATTAATATATTTGGATTGAAGGCTATTAAATAACATTTCTGTGGAAGAACGTGCACTCATAAAGGGGAGTATTATATTAATGTTCATCATATCCTATGTTGTCGGTAGTTATTGTCTAAAATTTACCTAGACTTCACCCCGACAATGAACCCTTGACCAAACACCTCGACGACTATGCATTATATATCCACTAAGCATTATTTTAATATATTTCTTGAAGGACATGCACCAATTTGAATGATTATTATTTTAATAATATATGTTGGGAAACATGCACATCATGGAGATATTATTTATCAATTATTATTTTTAGTGGAGAGATCACCCATCCTAACCTTGATGTCCGAAGTTAGCATGAATATTTACGTTTTACCTTCATCCACCAACCCCTTCTGATGACATACCTCCACAACCCATGCATTATTTTAATAATTTCTGGAGGGTTTGACTTTTTGGAGAATATTTTAATATTTATTATGGAAGAATGTGCTTATTATAATATGATTTCAATTAATCATGGGAACAAGTTGGGGTTACGTTATCGTCGATATTTACCATAGAAGACTTACCACAGTCCCTTACCTTCCGACGATGACCATGCGTTATACATTAGAGAATTATTTTAATGTATATTTCAAAAGGTGTGCATCCAATGGAATATTTTAATATTTATTATGGGAAAACACACATTATTGTATTAATATCTAAGAGGATCTTCATCGGAAGTGTGAGATGGGGTGAGAATACCTTTTTCGTTGTCGGGAGTGAAATGAAGTGTGACTTAGAGTGTACCTTACCTACCTCCTGAGCCGAAGACGAAGACCTTGATTTGGGTTATTGGGGAATATCATATGGAGATTTATATCCCACAGACTATGTCCATTTTGGTGGGGGGAGGGGGGAGATTATTATTATTATTATTGTTTTAATTTTATTTGTTTTAATTTTTTAGGTTTTATTAATTACTAGTTTTACGTAGGTAGGGGGGTAATTATTATTATTTTATTAGTTTAATTTTAGTAATTTGTATTTTCACATTAATGAGGGTAATTAGATTAGTTTAATTTTATTTTTCTTTGATTTTCATGTAGATTAGGGGTAATTTTGTTATTAATTGTAATTATTGTAGATTAATGTAAAAAAAATTGTTGTTTTTCTTTTTTTAATTATTTCCTAATTTTTAGGAGGGAATTTAGATAAAATTATATTTCAAGCCAGAGGTCCTATGCCCACCTAGGTTCTTATTGAACCAATCTATAAGGGATAAAATAATTTAAATCACTAAGTGTTGAACTCTCTTATACATGTGGGATTTCTGTTTGCAGGTTAATGGATCAATGGCTCAGATTCACCCACAGGCTTGATCGATGAATACTGAGAGACATTTTTCAAACGACCACAACTTGGGTTGTAGGTGTCAAAATTGAGTGCATGATACCTCGTTGGAAAGGTATCAGGAAGAGGAATGTAGGAATAGAGGTCTTCAGGCCAGTAAGGTGACAAAAGATGTAAGAAAATGCAGAAACCAACAGACCATGTATTTGGGGGGAGAAATGGCCGTGTAGGCTTCAAACAACCATATGCGGGGATACATGAAATGAAATTAGGCATAGGATGGATCGCTGGAAAGATGGAAGGGAGAAGAACATGATGGGATAGTAAGTGTTGGAAGATACTATGTGAAAAATTTCTGAAAATGAAAAACATGAAAGGAACCCAAATTTAGTTGAAGAACGACCTATGCTATGCTCCAATTGTCATATCTCAAGCTACATGCAATGAAATCATACCAACAATAGCTGGAAAATGGAAATATTAGATAGAGGAGAAGAATATCATAAGAGATTAATCGGTAGGAAAACATCAGAAACGTCTAGGATATCTCAAGGAACAAAAGACGACACCAACAGACAAATATACTATTATTTTCAAATGAATGTCATTTAAAAACGACCCGAGGGAGAAAATAACCACTCTGGAGTCTCTTCAGCTCCCATTTGTAACTATCACATATTCAATTTTTAAAATGTGAAATATATTAAGGGAAAATTAAATAAACAACCATAAGAGATGAAGAGTGTCTCTTGTTTTATAAAAGAGAGCTCACTCAATGTAAAAGATGATTTTTTCCCTTTGTAAATGAAATATGGTACTGTTACTTATGAGGGAATAAAGAGCAAGAGGTATTTCAGAAATTTATGGCTTTGATGAATGTATATGAGACTATTCTTTATGCATTTATCTTTAGTTTGAGTAGCATAGAATTCTATTGTATGAACTATTTCTTCACTCTGTTCTATCTGCTCATGCTGTCATATGTTTCCTTATGAGTACATAAATATTGTTATGAATGCATTGTACAACTAATTGTTTATGTATCTGCAACATTGTTGTTATCACTTATCATTAGAATACACAAATTATTTTTGGTTCTGATGATATTATCTCTCACTGTACTCATTCTTTTAGTTTTTCTCCTAGTATAGGTTCGAAGTAGTTAGATTAGATTAGTTTACTTTCAGTTAGATTAGTCTTAGGATTAATTATGACTCTTTGGGTACAATTCACTGTCTTTCCCCTTTTTCTTCTTTTAATTTTGAGAAACAACGAGACCCACACATACTTGTTGGAAATGCTACACCAAATGAGAGTAGGTCTAATTGGTACCTACCATCAAGCATTCTCCCTTACCTGCTTGACAGACCATCTGGACATGTCAACATAAATGGTGCTAGAAGGAGGGACATATGACAAACTGAGTCTGTGGATTCATTCTGATTAACTTGTTTTAATTTACTAATGGATCCATTCCATATCCTTTTATGGAGATGTTTTTCCTGTAATGTACCTCCCAAACTTCCTAGAAAGATTTTACATTTCTTGTCGAAACTTAAATTTGATGGAGAAGGCGAGCCAACTGCATCTAAACATGATTTTAGTTTCTGGAAATTTTGTTGTTGTCACAATATTGCTAATATAAATGTCATTTGAAGGTTGTTCACTCTCACTTTTGCAGGCTGGGTCAAGAGCTGGTGCAAGACTTTTCCGACTGCCTCTATTCACACATGGTAACAATTTTTTTGTGAATTTTTTCATGCTTTTGATAATTAGGATTATGATAAATTGTGTGAAGAAATTTTAGAACTTAGGAAGAACGAAGATGAATCTCTTAAAGATTTTCTTATCAGATTTAATCATATTTGCTATAGATTTACTTTGGATGACAGGCCCTCTAACAATTATTTGATTTCTTGTTTAGTTTCTCTTAGTAATGAAATAGACTAGCTAGTAGATGAAGGATCTAAATCATGTTTTAATTTTCCTTTACACGTTGATTTGGATTTAAATGAAAATATTGAAAATACTAATCCTTTAGATGGACTTCATATGGATTTATCTTTATTTACTGTGGATCGGGATATAGATCAAATAGAGAATTATTTTCCGAAAGAAGTATATGTATCCTCCCATCACTCCATTCCCCCTTGCCTTCCTTGTGAAGAAAAATAGACCTCTTGTGTAGTAAGTTCGATTTCATATTTTCTGTAGCTGACCAAGAGGAGGATTTTCTTGTTGATAATGGGACACTTTGGGTCACATTGATGGTTATGTCAGGTTATCATTATCCTATCTCATCTTTTTCGTCACAAGGAACAAAAGAGGAAGCTATGAGGAAAGACACAGATGCTGGTCATCTAGTTAATGAAGAAAATTTGGACACTCATGAAATTAATTCATCCTCACCCATGGATACTTTGGAATTAGTTCCTTTTGATTTGAATTATCCCGTTGTTACAAATTCTCCTAGTATAACTGACATAGAGTAAGAATGTTTTCCTACTACTGATGGATCATTTATTGAAACTTCTTGTTCTAAGAAATATTTGGATTTGATCCTCGCTTATAACCCTGAGCATCTGTTGAAAGATATTTCAGATTCTCATATTGTGTAGGAGAAAAACAACCACATTGATCTTTTCACTTCAGGAGAAGAAATCTACATACAAGACTTAACACTTTTATCACAACAATCTGGTTTTTGCTTGGAAGAAGAAAACCATCTTGATGAAGAATGTTGATGTAGGAGCATCTTGCCTCCAAAATCAAGCATATTTGACTAGGCGTAGTTGGTCTTGAGTTTACCAAGGGATTTGGTTCCCTAAACATGTAATTTTGAATTTCCTATGTTTAGTTCTAGAATACCACATAATATAGGGCTTTTTTAATTGATTAGAATCAAATTTTCCTATGATAGCAGATTTTGAGAAAGTTGAGGCTTAGAAGAGATTTTAGGGATTCTTGAGTATTTTGTGGATCCTAGAGGGATATTAGGATGTAAATGAGGATATGAACCGAAATTGGTTTCAATCCTATGTGTATATATATGCATTGTAAGCCTACAAGCATAGTGTGGCCAAACGAATGTAGAAACATGCCAAGGAGATGGCCATTTCGAGAGAAAATTAGGCCAGAGAGAGTGTGATTGAGAAAGGCAATTTGAAGAGTTAGGCCTTATGTAAATTCATGTATAGTGTTGGAGCCGCCTTTTACAAGTGGTTGAAATATAGTTCTTGCAATCAAACGTTTGCCCCGACATGCAAAGTGGCGATAGCCGTTATAGTCCTAAGTCACCGTTGCCTAACCATTAAGCGAGTCTATCACTTTTATTACCTCGCGCTATCACGCTTCGGGAGTTGCAAGTCGCAAGGTTTCCAAACTCTGATACACAAAGTCACGAAACGGTTTCAAAAGTTCACCCAGGTTAGTGTCAGGGGTAAGTCACTTTAAACCCTAGTTAAGCACTGCCAGGGTTTTGCGACTCGACGATCGCTCTCCCAAAAAACTCTACCTTCGTATCCCTGAGTCGTGAAATCACGTTTTTTATTAACTAAGCATGGGTGAGTTAAGAACTTAAGTCAGATCACGATTTTTTAATTAGATCGTGCCATCGTGATTTTGGGTATTTTGGACTCCAAGACTAGGAATGGAATTATCCGAGACAACAAACGCCGAAAAGAGGTTTTGAGGGATGAAAGTACAAAGTTGAGGGAATTAACTAAATTAATTAATGCCTTAAAGGACCTTTAACGTACGCAACCTACATACGATATTTTTGAATGTTTCCACTTTTTCTTTATTATCACAAATCTTTTAAGCATTTATGGCATTGCTTTTAATCTTGATGAGTTAATGGAAAATAAGATCTCGTTTCACGCCTAAATCTTTCCATTAAACTATTTGACCATTCTGTCAGCAAGGACTCACACAAAGTTGAAAGATTAAAGCTAGGGAGTTTCTTTTATTTGTTCAATTTTATTTCTATTTTGTGCCCAGAGTTGTTTTTTCATTGGGGTAACTTCTTTTTGTGTTTACAATTCTTACTATAGGAGATATGAACAAAGAGTTTTCTATCATGGCTCCACTAAAAGCGTCCAAGGCGGCTGCCGAGAGTTTAGGTCAAGGCTAAGATGTTGTTTCTGATACTTCACCCCGAAGTATTAATAATGTCAAAACCTGGACATACATCTCCAAAATTCTTCAGTCCGAATCGATGAATTGTTCAAATGATTCCAGTGATAATGAGAAGGATGATTTGGCCACAAAATACAAAATCGTCATTCAAGCAGAGATGCACAAAATAGCGGCAAGGCCACGACTCCTTCCCTATTATGATATGATCAGATGGGCACTAGACCATGTGGATATTCTGACCAGGACTATCATCAACGAATAGAAGGTGACGGTTGGGACTTTTAGACCGGAACATTTGCAGGCAATGTATCAACTGTCACCCACACCAAAATTCACATACAATGCCCAATTTCTGAAAGGTTTCAAGGAGAAGGAATGCGAGCAATATGGTAGAACCTTGCCTGAGCTGATCAAGGATTGGGTTTCACACCTTGCAAAATTCAGGGCAGATTCTAATGGTATTTATTCAATCTCCTCTTTAGAGCCGCCACTCAGGTATATAACAATGATGGCCTGTAGGTTGTATGGGAGGGAGGACACCACACATTTTCTCCTCCCATGGGTGCCTCTGATCTATACAGTCGCTGAAGGTTGTTCATTCGACTGGGCTAAACTGTTATCATACAATCTAACCCATCGAATTACTCAATATCGAGCGCAGAAGGCAAGTGGGAAAGCAACTTCATTTTTCATGTCCGCCTACATCATGAACGCTATTTGTTTCATGACGCCTTTCCCTCTAACAAGCTAGAGATGGACTCCATATAATGCTGAGCCTATTCATGTCTATCATTCGAAACTTTGGGAGGATAAGGCCACATAATTCATATATGAGATTTTCAATTGGGTAATGGTACCGATGCATGTCTCCATCTTCGGTAACCCACCGCCCAGGATTTCGGATAACATCGCCGCCAACTTGAGTAGTGTGGCTGACTGGTATGTAGAAGCGGAATTTTCATACATTAGGGTTTTCGACACCTCTGTTCCCCCATATGCTCTACCACTATTCGTGCCAAATAAGCTGGTATGACACGAAATCGCTAGGCAAACCATGCTCTGTGGCATAAGCAAAGAACTTAAAGGTTTTTCAAAGAAGGTATGGCTTCCCTTCCCCATTCATTTTAATACATATTCTTTATTAGATTTCGGACACGCTAAAGTTGAGGCTACGACCTTGGATGAATTTAATCTGGTCCACATCGAGTTCAGGAAACATGACCCACATAAGGTCGTGAGTAATCACATGGCGAATTATGGCCTAAAAAGATATGAACATGAGCACTTGCCTCATGACGACATCTTCCGAGGTGCGAGATACTATGCTGAGGTCCTAAGATGAATTCAAGCCCTGTCGCCTAGAGATAAGGCCGATCTTCTCAAGTTTCAGGAACACCGACGGAGCTGTCTTCCCCCATTTTTACAGGGTAAGAACCCACAGACCATAGATATACAGCAGACAGAAGCCAAGGACCCAAAGGATTCAGGTCTTGATCGAGAGGAAAATCAGGAAAAGACATAAGAAACCAGGAACCTAGAAGAGGAAGCTGAGATCCCCAACCCAGAGGAAGGAAGCCCAGAAGCGGTTGCACCGGGAGAGTCAGTCCAGATCCAAGTAGAAGTACTCCCACAAGGAGTAAGTGTCACGCCATCACCCACATCAAGCAATCCAGACACAATTGTTATCCCACATAAACCATCCAAGGAAATCGACAGTCCCATCGCTTCTATGACTCCCCTACAGTCTACAAAGGGGACCCCTGACGTGGGATGGATTTTCAGTGAAGAGATAATGCCCATTACCGTAGAAGAGTTGCCTCTGAACAAGTTCTTCTTCGATAAGAAGAGAAAGGCTGTTGTGAAGGAAGATATTTACCGAGAAGCGAGCACAGTAGCCAAAAAATTCAAAATCCTAGCCGATGGGAAGGCTATGAAAAAGGAGGAATTCGCCACCCAGATAGTAGGGACGTTGGGGGATTTTTCTATAGCCAAACAGTTTTCCGTCGGATCTCTAAAAGAATAGTTAAAGTGGAAGAACTGTTTGATCAGAACATTGGAGGCTAAGCTAGCTACAACAGAGGCAAATGCCAGAGATAAGGTGAACACAGGTCTAGAGTAAGCCAGAGCAGCCGATCAAAGGGAAATCGAGTGGCTCATATATGATCTCGAGCAAATACATCAGTTGGCCCAAACCAACCAAGCTCAGGTAAGTCAACAAGAAGAAATGATCAGGCAGTTACATGCAAAGTTGAATTTTTTCGAGAGCCAGGTTATAGATATCGGGATATTCAAATCCCAAGCCACTAAAATCCAAAAAAGAGTGTTAGTAGCTCAACAAGATTTACTTGCTAAAGTGGAGGCCATCCAAAACCATTGCCAAACCATTGACCAAGTATTGGAAGACATTTCTTTGAGAGAAAGAGAAGTTGGGGCAACTCGGGTCACTTTCTAAGAGGCTGTTATAGCCGCAACGAGAAAATAAATGGTCAATAGTTCCAGGATTTCCATCCCAGAGCAAACTAGAGGTAATATCTTGTTGAAGGTGTGGGAGCATAATATATATGAAAGTAGAGAACGAGCAAAAGAAATGAGAAACTCTTGTGAAGAAACTTTCGGCTTGATAAATGAAAGTTCGTTGGATCTCAATAGGGAAAGCAATGCTGGGACACTGGGCCAGATCGATATAGCCAAGCGCCTGCTCAATATCAAGGAGAACGAGGAAAAAGAGCAAGCTAAAATATCACAGATAAGCCAGATTGATATAGTCCAAGTGGATAAATGGCCAATAAAACCAAGTGTACAGTTATGTTCTATCATCACTGAAGACCGATAAGTAGGGGGAAGGTTGCCACAACTAGTGAAGGATTGTTACGCTCTTGAGGCAAACAACCAAGCAGAGCCTTCCAGGTTGATAGCCCAGTTGGTAGAGAGGTGCGTCACTTGCACCAAGCAGGTGAAGGGGCAGGTTTCCAGTGCCAAATAATGACAAGTGTCTGCCTGTTCTATTTTTAGTACCCGAAGAGTAAAGAAATGAAGGTGCTCTACCCACATGAAGGAGGACAAAGACAAATAAGTGAAACGCTTAAATTTCCCATTTTGTAACCGAAAACTCCTGGAACGATTGAGATTCGAATGTTTAGAAGTTTGTATAAATATGCATTTTGAAGTGAAAAAAGAGGCGGGACCTTTCTTGGCCGATTGTAATAGAGACTTTATTCCTTTTGAAAATTAATACAAAGCAATTCGAAGATTCCTGATTTCGTGAAGACTGAGTTATGAGTTTTGTTTTCTCTGTTATCTTATATTAAGTCCATTTCACATATATATTTCTGATGAATTCTTAGCTACAATTTAGTGCAACTTCTACTGTGGTGACAAACTTTTAGTCATCTAATCACTTGCAGTTTTTCCTCTATATCGGCTATCAACAGGTACAAGAACTGTGAACTTTTTAGATCTCTATATTTTATACTTCGTAGATTACTTCTTGCCTTTTTCTTCTTATGTTTATAGGGTGAGATTCTCCCTTGATAGGAGCCTCTCATTGTCGTCTGCTTAATGTTTTCTCACATTTCATACATGATTCTTTAAAAAGTTAACTCAGTTACGGGAGAAGGCCTTTGGTTTGTGTTCTATCTTTAACATCGGATTTCGAAAGTTCTCTTTCATACGGTTAAAGAAAAAATTGAAGTGGCATTTTAAAACTCAAACTTTCTTTTCATTTTCTATCCCTCCATGACTGTGCCCTTTGCAAGACAACCCAACATTGAACCTGGCCTATCGGATCAAACCAGTGTCGCTTTGAACCTATTTGACACCATACTTAAAACCGCCATCACCTGGGTCGAACTTGAACGTTCATGGGCAACAATTGAACGAGATATAAGCATCCAAGAACGTTTGGAAGCGAGACAGAGACAACTTAGAAATCAACCTTAGCTTCCTTTTCCCCGAAGGTTGATTTTTCCCCTTTTTACCTTTTACTCACTTTCAAATGTCTAGACCCTGTACTTTTTAGCCTTAAGTACAGACTCTGGAACAACATATAGTAAGTGCGCATAATAGAAATGGAATATTCTGGATCGAGTGTTTCTGTGATATGATGAATTGAGTGGACATGAACCTCTATTAATTTTGTGAGTCTATGTCCTTTGTGTATTTCTTGAGATTGTGTGTGCAGGTGTGATAGCGTGGTAGCAGAGAGAGGAATCAAGAACAAATTACACAAAGGCTACTGATCGTTGATCAACCACAGGGATCAACGATTCCCATTTGTCATTGAATCATTGAAATGGGTAATTGTGTGGAAAAGGCAGAGTTAGATCTGAGCTGTGAGATCTTAATCGGGGTCCATAGTGACAATAGATCCTTATCATATTAGGAGAATTCAATATAAGTTAAGTGGAGAGACTTCGACAATGAGATGTTCGACATACATGGAAAACATCCATTGAAAAGGATAAATCAATGGTGATCTGAGGTTTTGTGGAAGCGTGGAGTAGAAATATCTAGTTTTCCATCAAGAGAGAAGATCGATGATGAAGAAGCAGATCAGATCAATGAATATGACCAATATTAACATATCAAATTGGACCAAGAGAAGAGTAAGCATAGGATAAAGGTCCTACATTTCGGTCCTAACATATGTCATCACACGCATACAGTCTCTCAAAGAGTGACACGTGGCCCAAACGGAGGAAAACACATGTCAGTGTCCATTCAAAAGTTGGAGCATGTGAAATTCACATATCGAGGTGACACGTGGAAACCTAGTTAGCGTCGACACATGGGAGGTCCATGTTAGAAGGTCCATGTGGTAGAGTGCCATGTCACACCAGATCAAGGTCTTGTTAATACGTTGCGAGTGTAATTCTGATGATCCAATAGATGATGCCTATATACGTCATACTGACGTATGCCACCATTTGGAAGGTGACACGAGGTGTAATCACGAGGATGATCCAATCGTCCGTTTGAGAACTCAATCAACGATTTGTGTTGATCCCAACCTTAGAACATGCTCACGATTTAACTCACCAGATTAGACTCCATGGTGGATTGAGTTCGAGCATTGAAAAGTCCGGTGGTCCAACATTTTGTTAAGACCACAATTTCTAGTACTAGGTCACAGAAGGTAAGGAAGAGGGCTTAACGCAAAGTGGGAGCACATATTTGAACACGTGCTCGGTCGCAACCCATGGTTGTGTGGATGGATAAAGCTTTAAGAGTTATGGTGCAAGAATTGAGGATTTTGGGCTCGAAAATAGAATCGAGAGCAAATTGATATTGAAGTTGTGCAAAGTTTTATTTATAACTCTACACTTGTGGGTACTGACATCCCCGAGGGGCTATTCATCAATTGGTATCAGAGATAATTCAAAGGCTCTTTGAAAATGAAATTAGCCAATTCAGAAGGAGTACTGTGGTGATCACTACGAATAAGATACAAAGCCGAGACAAAGTTAAACAGAAAGAAGCCTGGGCAGATTGTGCAAACAGGGATAAAAAGGAATTGGATACATAATTCCTTAGTGGGTTACTGTAGAAGCATTGGATAGGAAGTTGTGCATTCAAATGTATTAAAGGTGGAGGATAAGATATCATGGATAGATCTTACATGTATTATGGGTATTTTAAATTTAACTTTGGTTACGAGGAATTGTGAATGTAGGTAGAAACAAAAGGACAAGGGTAATGGTTGACAAACCTTACATCTAGTAGAGCTATGACAAAGGGAAAGCATAGTTCTCAAGTGAAGAAGTAGTTTCAGATCCTTGCAATAACATATGATGTAATTATTTCCAATTGGATATTGGAAGTGTAGAGAATATGGAAGAGTTATTTAGAGAAAGTGAGCCAAGGTGTAGAAACCTGAGGAGAAGAGGAGATGCTCAGAGGGTTCTGGGAGATAGAACCAATGGATACCAAGAGGTCAAGCTGAGGATAGAAGCTTGAGTTGGTATTAGGTAGCAGATGAGGAGATTTTCTACAAGGCATTGATGCAACTTGTTGGTGTTGGAAGTACTCCTGGATTGCAGCAGGAGCAGAGCCCGACGCCCATCAGTTTATGTCACGATTTGTTTATAGAGGGTGATCAAGTGGAAGAAAACTCGAAACAATATCGTTCTATCTCTGAAACTAGGTTGGAAATGCACAAGTAGGTGAGGTCTTAGTTAAACTTCAGACAATGAGTTGTAGTAAGGGTGAATAGGAGGAAGACTTCTGTGAGGAAAAGATGGGGGCTGCTATACGCATCGAGATTCTGACAACCTGTAGAAGAAAAACTTGAACGTGAGAACTTCTTATGCTCAAATGTAGGCAACACTAGAGAATATAACGGTGTTACAATAAATCCTTTATCTTAACACAGTCACAGTAATCCACATGAATTAGTCGATGATGAACTCTCTCAGTATGAGATGAAACTAGATGGGATAAGAAAGCTGTCTGTTATAAAACAATAAATCTCACATACAGATACATAACCAGAGAACTAGAGCGTCTATTAAAACTTTATAATCGAGAGCTTTTCTCTACCATTGATGCTTACAAAAATAGAAAAACCGAGTATATATACTCAGAAAAATTCACCCAACAGAGGCGTGCTCGAACCTCTAAGGCGTGGCATCTTTTCAGTCAAACCTGGACATAAATCCTTCATTAGACGCCACCTTAACTCAACATGGATCTTGCAGGGGGGGGACCTGCACACAAGGGTACCAAGGGCTGATCGCTCCAGGCCTCCCATACCTTCCATTTATGGATGGATCTGAGGTTTCACCTACCTGCTCAATTTTCATTAACTGATTCCCCAGGGAGTGGCCGAGATGATACCCTTAGGAGAAGACCATGTGCCTGCTCTCTAAGGCTCGGAGGTTAGCCTCCCTTTCCTCTGGAACCACCCTCAATGTAACCCAGGTCCATGACCTGGTGCCTCTCTTCAAGGGCGCTTTGACATTTCTTCTTTCCGGGGTTTCTACTATCCCTACCTTCAAATTTCCCGGTGCCCAATCTCGCGAAACGACCCTCCAGGATCAACGGTTGGATTGGCTCTAAAACTGACGGCCACGATCCTTTATCTTGGCTCCACATCCCTCATCTACTTTGTCCCTTTTCCGTATGACCCAGTGCTATGACCATGGGCTAGCACCCGGAGGTGCCTTCGGCACTTCACGTTTCGTGGATGGGAGGGAGCTGATCCTTGCTCTTCAAAGTCACGATGGGCGAAGTGGCGATATAGCCCAATCGCGCGCCACGTGTCTCTCCTTGATTGAACGACCCAGAACATTTTCAATGATACTGTGGGCCCAAATCCCGGACGCCTTCGACACTTAGTGTTTCACAGCTGGAAGGAGGCTGATCCTTGTTCTTCAAAGTCATGATGGGCGAAGTGGTGATATAGCTCAATCGTGCGCCACATGTCTCTCCTTGATCGGACAACCCATAACATTTTCGACGATACTGTGGGCTCGAATCCTGGATGCCTTCGGCACTTTGCATTTCATAGCTGGGAGGAGGCTGATCCTTGTTCTGCAAAGTCATGATGGGTGAAGTGGCGATATAGACCAATCGTACACCACGCGTCTCTCCTTGATCGGACGAGCCAGATTATTTAAGTGAGATTGTGGGCCTGATCCCAGACGCCTTCGACACTTCACGTTTCGAGTATCCCAATTGCAGAGAAAAAGCGTTTCAAGGTCGCGATGGGTGAAGTTGCGACAGAGCTCGATCGTGTGCCATGTGCTCCTCCAGGATGGATGGCCTGGATCATTTCGGTGAGATTGCGGGCCCGATTCTTGTGCTAAACATGGCGCAACTCTGTCGGCCGCAAATATCCATCGACCGACGATCTGCTCCATCGATCGGTCCTCGCCACTGAATACTAGAGCCGCCCGCTTGCTTGCAATTTTAACCC
Source organism: Picea sitchensis (assembly GCA_010110895.2). NCBI lineage: Eukaryota > Viridiplantae > Streptophyta > Pinopsida > Pinales > Pinaceae > Picea > Picea sitchensis. Next base: position 25,170 of record SNQJ01S0013906.1, read on the forward strand.
GAAATGGATTTTCTGTGTGTTGCACATTGCGCTCATGGCTGTGACCTTGGACAAAATGAATTTGTTAGGCTTTTTAAGCCCCATTTCTTTGCATTTACGCCACGTGCTTGAATCTTGGAGAGAAAACACCCCCTTGCAAGAATTCACGCTAACATTAGGCTCCATGGGGGATAGAGTCATCCTTGTGATGCTCTAAGAACTCATTTTGCAGCTTCAGTGCCTTGCTATTGGGCTATGGAGTCATTTACTAAGCCGAAAAATTAAAAATAAACAAAGAACCAAAAGGACAATATTTACAAACAAAGGAGCCGTCTAAGGCTCAAACAAAACTTTTCTTTCGAGAATGCCCATTTACATGGCTGTTAAAAACCTCCTCACCCTCCAAATCCTGCAACATGTACGTGTTATTTGAGAAAACCTCAGAGATTTTGAAGGGACCAATCCACAGGGAGTCAAACTTGCTGTGTTTGCCCTTATCGTGTCTGGGTTCATCCCACTTAAGCACCAAATCCCCGATCTCAAACTCTTTCTTCCTGACCTTCCCGTCAAAGGCCTGTTTGACCTTCTGCTGATGATTATGACCTGTGTCCATCACCTACTCCTTGATTTGTTGTACTTCCACCATCTGATGAATCCTTCTGACCATATGATCCAACTCTCCTTCATAATCTTGAAAGAACTTCGCTATAGGTAAGGCGAGCTGAGTGGAAAAAAACGTCTCTGTTTCGTAAACCAGCTGAAAAAGCGAGGTGCCCAGGGACTTCTTCGTTGTCACTCGATCGACCCATAGAGCAAATTTGAGCGTTGAATCCCAAGCCCTCTTATTGTCTTCCAATAATATTTTAATGAGCTTGATTAGGATTTTATTGGAAGATTCTGCCAGTCCATTTCCTTGAGGATAATAAGGGGTGGAGTGAATTAGCGAGATCTCAAACTGCTCACAGAAATTAATCAGAGGCTCAGATTTGAATGAAGCAACATTATTAGTGACAATCCTACTGGGACAACCAAATCTGGCTACGATATCCTCCAGGAAGCTAATAATTACTTTGTGTGATGCACTTTTGGTGGGGGTAGCTTCTATCCACTTGGTGAAATAGTCTATTGCAGTCAGGATCCATATGTGTTGGCCACTTGAGGGAGGATGGATTTCCCTGATGAAGTCCAACCCCCATTGTTGAAAAGGTGCTGAAGCTACTACAGGCTTCAGTGACAATGGTCTAAGCTGCTGCTTTCCTGAGAACTTTTGGCATTTGATGCAAGCTCTGATTTCTCTGCAGACATCAACGAACAAAGTGGGCCAGTAATACCCATCCCTGAGGATTTTGTGAGCTGTGGTATTCCAGAAATGATGCCCCCCAAAAAGGCCGCTATGGAAATCAAACATAACTTTCTTGGCTTCTTGTGGATTCAGGCACCTTAAAAATACCCCTAGAGGGTCTTTCCAGTACAAGGCTCGGTCAATGAGGCAATATCTGACCGTCTTGAGCTTTAAATCTCTCGCCTTACTCTTTCCCATTCCATCCGGAGTCTTCAACTCTTGCAGAAAATACAAAATATCTCTATACCAGGTGCATTCTGCTAGCGATAAGTCACCCTGAGAACCTTTGTTGGACGACTTAGCTTGCTGATTTTCTAAACAAGCATTGATGAAGCTAATACCCAAGGCTTTGCAGTTGGATTCAGCCAGTAGCTTGGCTAAACCCTGCCCCTTTATCAACTTGGTGGGCTTAATCTCCAGATCAAACTCCAGGATCTTGGCAATCCATTTACCTCTTCTCCCATCTATGCTAGGCTGTATAAGGACGTCCTTCACAGAGGATGAAGGAACATATGCAGTCACTTTTGAGTGCAAGACATAGACTCTGAAAGCTTTGAAAGCTTTCACCAAGGCATAGGCGTGCTTCTCCATGATCTCATACCGGACTTCTGCATCTCTCAATGCCTTTCTAAAGAACGAAATGGGTTGTTCTTGTTCTTCCTCATTTTTCTGTAATAAGACCGCTGCTACTGTATCAAAAGAAGCAAAAGAAAAAATCAAGAAGTCCTTGGAATAATCGAGACTGATCAACACATGTGCCTCAGTCAATGCCTTCTTTATTTGGATAAAAGATTCCCTGGGTTCAGTAGTCCATTTTACTTCTTTTCCTTTCCTGAGCATGGCTGTGATGTGTTTCACCATTTCAACGAAATTTGAGACGAACCTCCTCATAAAGTTAATCTTCCCTAAAAAAGCCTGAACTTCCTTTCTAGACCGAGGAAGTGACAGGGTCTGAATTGCCTCTACCCTACTGGGATCAATCCTTACTCCTTATGTTGATACTATATGACCTAACAATTTCCCCTCCTTCATAGCAAACATGTATTTTTTGGGGTTTAAGGATAGGCCAAACCTCTGACACTTCAAGAACACTTTTCTCAGGTGACATCAGTGCTCTTTGTCAGACCTGGATAAGACTGTGATGTCATCCAGATAGATCACCACAAACTGATCTTTTTCCCCAATGAAGGCTATATCCATGTCCCATTGAAATGTTGCTCCTGCATTCATCAATCCAAAGGGCATTTTGGCATACATGAATGTGCCCCAAGGAGTGGTGAAGGCTGTTTTTTCCCTGTCCTCGGGCATGACTGATATCTGGTTATAACCAGAAAAACCATCGATCATGGATATCCTAGATGCACCGATTACCCTCTACAATATGTGTTCCATGTTGGGTAGGGGATAATTGTCTTTCTTTGAGCTCCTATTCAGGTTTCTGAAATCAACACAAAGCTTGACTTCTCCACTTTTCTTTCTTACCGGGACCAAATTGGCCACCCATTCAGAATATCTCAAGGGGACAATGATTTGGGCATCTAACAACTTCTTCACTTCTCTTTCCATGACATGCAACAACATAGGGTTTATCTATCTTAGCTTTTGCCTAAATGGTTTAGACTCTTCCTTCAGTGGGATCTTGTGTTTAATGACAGATGTGTCATGTGTCTTGAGGTCTTCATAGGTCCATGCAAACACATCAAAAAATTCTCTTAATAGTTCAGTGTATTCGACCCTCTGTTCTTGGGTCAGGCTGCTTGACAACTTGACAAACTTAGGCTCCTCTTGTGTGCCAATGTTTCACTCTGATGTATCAGTATTTCCTCCAGAAATCTTATCTTTTATTGCCACATCATTCCCATCGAACAATCTTTCTAAATGGACTAGTCCCCTTGGAATGTGATTGCTGGGCAATTGGAAAATATGGTGATTAACAATTTTATTTAAGAATACCTCAGAGTGAGGGTCGCCTTTGGGATTAGGGTCTTGCTCAATGTGCAATGCAGAAAACTCATCGACGAACTGAAGAAATTTTTTGATTTCAAGATCGTCTTCGAATACCTTCCAATGCTTTACATTGTCCAGGATGGATGGCCTATATCTTATCTCGACCCCCCATGGGATCTTCAGCTGCAGAGGGATCCTAAATAGAATAGCTGAGATAGATAAGGAATCGGTCGAAGCATTATCCTCCCTTGGGACAAAAGAAATGTTGAAAGATGAGAATAAATTATCAATCAGGTCCCATACCTCGTTCCTGTAACTTCTGAGCTGAGGATGATTGGCCCGATAGACATTCCTGACTTGTTGGATTATCAATTCAGCATCTTCGAACACTGCCATCTCCCTTATTCCCATTTATTTTGCAGCCTTCATACCCAGAACAAGAGCTTCATACTCTGCCACATTGTTGGTGGTTTCAAATTCCAGCTTGTATGAAAGGGATATGGTCTCCTGAGAAGGTGACATGAAAACCACTCCAGATCCATCGCCTTTGCTAGAAGAAGCTCCGTTGAAAAACATTTTCCAAATGGAGGTGTTTGGAGGAGGTGTCCTGTGATCAAATAAGGGTTGCTTTCTGATTTGGAAAGGGGCTTCAGGAGAATTAGTGATCTGCAACAAACTAGACCCCAAATCAGTGTCAAGTGCAAAGATGGAATGATTGGTGGGGTTTGCTTCATCACTGACAATATAGGCTAGCTGGGATTCTCTGTACAACCTCCTGTGTTCCCCTCCAAATATTGGAATGGTGGCATATGTGAGATCGATCTGTAATGTTCCTCCAAGTCTTTTAATCCAAGACCTAGACAACAACATGCCAAACTTGGGGGGAACATCAACTACCACAATGTCCATGACCACACTCTTCATTGGCAGCTGAAATGAAGAGACGACCTAGTCTTTGATGACTCCAAGACATTGCACCCTCCTTGAATCAAAAGAGTACAAATCATGATAAGCCTTTGTCACTTCTAGTCCCAATTCTTCCATGACTATTTTGGGCATAAGGTTATGGGAAGCCCCTGAATCCATGAGGCAGTTATGCAACAATTTATCATGTATGTTCAGGGATGTGTAGAAAGGAGGGGATGAATCATCTCTATCTTCTACCATGGGACCTAGGACGACTACTGGATTTTCATATTGGAGATTTATTGAGTCTATGGAAGGATGGGGGGGATTAGATTGTAGCAGCTGGGAGAGGGACTTTTTGAAATCATCATTTTTAATTAGTTTGGAGAGGGGCACAAAAAATCTAATCTTCTGAATCTCATGCTCAAAACTAAAGGAGGAGAGAGACTTAGGAGCTTCCATTACCTCGGAGACAGGTTCCTTGGCCGCTGGCGAAGCATTCTGAGTTTTCTTTTCTTTAGTAGTGGTTGCTGCAGCTTTAGTAGGCCTTTCCGCTATGAGGGGCTGATCTTGGCTATCAAAATTCCCTTCTTTCTTTTTTGACCTGAGATTGTATCTGTTAGGAGTGTTGCTAGCCTTTTCCCCTTTACTCAAATCGTTGATTTGGGTGTTGATAAGGGATTATTCATTGCAGATTGTGTCAAATGAGGAAAA
>SNQJ01S0013906.1:30067-40984 GCA_010110895.2 Picea sitchensis
ATCATTTCAGTGAGATTATAGGCCCGATTCCTGTGCTAAACATGGCGCAACTCCGTCGGCCGCAAATATCTACCGACCGACAATCTACTCCATTGATCGATCCTCGCCGCTGAATACTGGAGCTGCCCGCCTGCTTGCAATTTTAACCTGAAATGGATTTTCTGTGTGTTTCACATTGCGCTCATGGCTGTGACCTTGGACAAAATGCATTTGTTAGGATTTTAAGCCCCATTTCTTTGCATTTACGCCACGGGCTCGAATCTTGGAGAGAAAACACCCCTTTGCAAGAATTCACGCTAACACAACTCACAATGAACAAAAATATGTTCACAAAAGTAGAGGTGAAAATGACTACTGATGGTCATTATAGAGGTTCAAAAAGAAGCCACAACAAAGGAAAGGAATATGCCAAGGAAAAAGGCATAAAGCGGATGAATCAAGAGGAGTTTGACAAAGAATTGGATGAGTTAATAATACAACTCAGTTACATTAGATAACTGCTATAGAAGAAGATATAGGAGAACTAGAGACAAAGATGAAATATAAAGAAGAGAGTCAAGTGGTCTGTGATGCAATTATTTGCAAGGAAGTTGAGGATAAGCTTGACAATCTTGAAGCACAATTTGAGTGCTTGGACAAAGAAGGAGAAACTTAGAGGAGATGAGTTTAGTTAGAGGTCACTTGTAGAGGAAGGAATTCATTTATGTGAACCAGAGAAAGGATTATTCCTTGATGAGGATGATGAGAAAGTAGAGAGACCTATTGAGAGTCTCATGGGATACGTGGATAGTTTAGATCAACATGAGGATGTGCTGGTAGAGGAAGAAAATGAGGGTAAGGAGCCTTATGTTTTTAAATCTGACATTTTGCATATGTTTGCGGGTATTGAAGAAAGAGAAGGCAAACATATTCATAATTCTTTCATAGTGAAGGAGGAGGCAACATTGTGTCATGACAATGATCAGTACCTAGATAACTTTTTATTAAGTGATGGAAAGATGGAGGAGCAGTTGCAGGAACTTGTTGTTGAAGAGAGATAGGAATAAAATGAAGGAAAACACTTTGATATAGTGCTCACTAGGTTTGATGAAGAAATAAGGATGCTTGAGGACTGGTTAATCAGTCTGTTATTGCCCTAAAATTCCCTACCTATGCATACCTGGCATTGGCCTTTCTACTTGCACTATTTGCCAAATTACTGTTGAGGATATCTCTTTAAAAAACCATTTTTTGGAGCATGTACGCACCCTTCTTCACTACTTCCCAAGTACATACGCTAGCTGCATACTAGACAACCCACGTACATATGCTAGTTGCATACTAAACAACCCGCGTTTACCTCCAAAAGTTGCAAAAAATAAAAAGTTGTAAGGAATTCAACAGAGTTTACGGGCTATCGAGGGTTTCCCAACCAATTCACCCATTGTAGGCCATCCCCAAATTGAATAACTATCCTTTTGTCATATAAAAGGAGGTATTGGGGTCCCATTCCAACATCAAGCATTAGAACAAAGAAACTCTACCAAAATCCCTTCCCCTTTTAGCCTAAGATTTGCAGCCCTTTCTGAGATTTGGCCTCAACATTCCCCCTCCATCCTTCTCCCTATACAATTCCTTCCTTACTGCCTAAGGAGATCAATTGATTGTGAGAGGTATTATGGGAATGATGCACTTGGAGAAACAATAAGAGGATCTTGGACCAGGTTTGCAAAGCGTCTTCCAACGAGAATGTTGTAACTTTTGTAATCTTCACATCTGAATAAAAGTATTCCGTTTCTATCCCAAATATTGTGTTTTTGTGCTTATTTGATCAATCCATTCACATTTGTATTTAAACGATAACATTGATAAGTAGAGATAGAATATCTTGTAGCTTTGTTGTCTAATTATTTGTCAGTCATCTTTGGGAGGAGACCAACAGTCCAAGAAAATACAAATGAGAAGTAGGTCTACACCAGTCGAAAGGACCTAAGGTACACCCTCTTTTCCTTCTCTTATATTTTAAGGTCATATTGTTTGGGGTAGTTTAGAAATAGGATTGTATTTTAAGGGAGATCAATTCTCTGCCTATACTCTGACCCAATATATTAATAGGGGGATTTTCCCCGCTAGCACAATCCAAGGATTGATAAAGAGGACCGCAATACAATTGTAGGTATAAAGTGTGCATAAATGTTTAGTTGCAACATTGAATAGGAGAAAGATGAAGATTTGATTCAATCTGATTTTGGGTAGCAGATTGGAGTGCCTTACAACAAGGGCATGGATGAAGAAGTAATGCAAAAACTAGCCAATGAACATCAATAAGTTTGCAGTAGCATGTACTAGCTAGAGGATAGAATGGACATGGAGATTGAAGAAATGAGGCTGCTGATGGTGAGGGTGTCTCATAGAAGACATGATAAAGTAAGGAAGATTTACATCAGTAGAGAAAATGGACAGTTGCAGGCAAAAACAATGCAGTAAGACAACAAGGCAAGTAAGCAAAAACATAAAGTTTGGGATTTAGGAGGATTCATGACCAGGAGATCATGAACACTTGTTGTTCCTTGGGAGTTTGATGCAGGATCATCCTACCTCCAAAATCAAGCATGTTTGACTATGCCTAGGTGGTATTGAGTTTACCAAGGGAGTTGGTTCCCTAAACATGTAATTTTGAATTTCCTATGTTTAGTTCTAGAAGATCACATAAAATAGGGTTTGTTTAATTGAGTGGAATCAGATTTTCCTATGATAGAAGATCTTGAGAAAGGTGAGGCTTAAAATATATTTTAGGGATTCTTGAGTATTTTGTGGATCCTAGAGGTATCTGTTGAGCACTCAACACACCCTAAAATCCTTATGAAATTTTATCACTTTTTGGGTACCACTTGTTTTCTTCACTATCTGAATCGATTTCACTTTGGAAAATGATTTATCTTTTTTTTGTTTTTTAAGTCAGGTTTGTTTGAACTTGTGAAACCTCATGTCTAAAATAACTTGACACCTCATGTGAAGCGCTCAGTTTTGGCATCGGAAAAATTCAAGCAAGTAAAGGGACCACACAGTTACAACAGTCACCGAGCGTCGATCCCCAACGGTATCAACAAAAGGTGGAGTTGGTTTGCGTAAGTTATTTACATGAAGTTTCAAGAGATAGCCGATCCCCTTCAGCATCGACAAAATACAAGAAGGATAGACATTAACAAAGGATGTAAAGAAATCACCGATAGCCGATGAACAATGTGCTTTATCGAGGTCGGGGAAATCTAGAAAGATTAAAACAATCATTTTGTCTGCGACAAACATATCTCTGATCGTCGATCCCCAATGTGTTTTCGTCATAGGGAATTTTTCAAGAGAGTCGATCCAGGAGCACTTGGGTAGGTTTATCGCCGATCGTTGATCCTTGATACTTTTCAGCATCGATAAGATAGGGTTGGGTTTTAGAACGTATAGCTTAAAGAAAGTCCTGATTCTGATTAACACAAGTAAATGAAGCCACCGGTCTCGAATGCGACGTGTCCTTATCAAGTAAGGGGGTTGTATGACCTAGTTTCGTCCCGAGTCATATTAAGGTTCCCATGGTCCTAGTCACGCCTCATAGTTAGATTTTCCACGTCATCTCTCTACGACAAGATCGATCGACATCAAATATTTTGAAAGAAGATATCAAGGAAAAGTGTTTGAAGCAAAATCCCAATCCCCGACCCACCAACTGGACTAGTGAAACGATGGGATATTTCCAGCATAAGATACAATCAGATTCTGAAATTTAATAAACCAGTTAATGCTTCATCCCGCATTTGTTACTACCTCATGCGCCGATTGAACAACCACAATTTGAAACCTCAGATAGGCCACGTTACAACCCGCGTCACCACCGTTAGCCCTCGATGAATTTAATTTTAAACATATTTGAAGATCTGGCGACATATTTAATGAAATTACACTCATAACCTGATATAAATGGATGATGCGACAAGGTAAGTCCACCCCTATTTAAATCTCTAGAACAGTTTTGAACAAATTCATTTTGTGCACAAGTTTGAATTCCAGAGMATCCGAAGGAGAAAAGCAAGCGTCTCGAGACTGTGCTGACCCTCAGATTATCAAAAATAGGTTGAACAAGTTGCAGAGGTATGTGTTCAAGTTTTTCAATCCATTGGTCATGATTTATATATGCATCCGATTTTATTGCACAATCTTTAAACTATGTTCTATCTGCAGGTAATATGCCGCCAAGAAAGCCAACCACTAGACGCTTGCCGAGAGCACCCAAGCCAAAAGAAGCTGAAATAGGTGAAGGTTCTTCAATAGGGACCACGAGGGAGTTGGAGTAAGCTCCCAGGGTGGAGCCTATCATTAAAACATCAACAAAGAAATATTTTGTTTAGCCTTCGACCTTCGGTCATACAGAAGAAAGCACCAGATCCAAAGTAATGCTCCCACAGTGGGGGGACCTCTTTAATAGAATCAGTCGGCAAGAATACCTAGAGTGTATCCCACACAACAACCTGAACTTAAGGGTTCTCGATGACCAGGTGTTCCTGAACATCCGACGTTCATATTTACACATGGTGGCCAACAAAACCCAAGTTTTCCCTTGTATAGAGGTTCTGAAATGGCTAATCGACCATACAGATGGCCATAAGTGCTTGATAAACGATTAGAATGGTGGGTGTGTTAGAGTTTTCCTCCTGAACAAAGTCCAAAAATACTACAATCTTAGGGACCTAGAGGAATGACTAAAGACAAACTTTGTGGTGAAGTTCTATGAATTCCATGACACCATCCGGTTGATGGCCTCATGGTGGAAGGAGGATAAGAAGTTTACCAACTGGAGCGATGGATGGTATGGGATGGTTAACCTGAGGGAGCCATACATCTATTTGATGGCTCTCATCTACCGGCTGTATGGAGAGAATGACTGTTCCAAGTTTTCAGAAGCATGGATGCCCTTGGCATACACGGTGGCGATCTCTGGAAGCAACTTCAACTGGGGAGCGATAATTTATAAACAATTGAGCATCCGTTTATAGTATGCTCAAACGCCAAAGAAAGGGGAAGCACCCACTTTTTACATGGCCTCATACTTTCTCTATGTTATCTGTGCAATAAATGTCTTCACCGACATGAATCTAAGCTGACATGTTGCAGAGCTCCCTATTCACGTTTGTTTCAACATAGTTTGGGAGAACAAGTACAAAAATTTTTACGCACTCATCTGCGATGAATTCATTGCTCGTATTTATTTTATTATTTTTAAGAAGGAATGCCCAAGATTATCCGCAACATCCAAGAAAATGGTAGCAAAGGTATGTCATTGGTACTTAGATGAACACTCAACCTATGTCAGGGTGTTCAAGGCCATCAGAGCACAACATATCCTACCCGCTCACGTCCTAGACCCACTCGTTGTGGGAGAAATCTACTATCAGACTATCCTGCAGGGCTATAATGCCACATTAGTCAAAGAAAATAAGTGAGATTTCATACCCGATAGTTTCCGTGTGGGGTTTTATCTGGTAAAGTACAGTACTCAAGCCAAACAAGAAGGGCTGAGCCAACTTGAATTTAGGTTCCCGACAGGTCGATTCCGCAAGCACGACCATAAAGGCCTGGTCTTCCAACATGCTTCACAGGGATCATCATGTTGGCCATATTCTCATGATAAGTTTGCGGATGAAATTTTCATAGAGTGCGTGCAATATTGGGATGAGGTAGTACAAAGAATGGCCAACCCGAATATGACCAGGTTCAAGGCCATGAGCATGGATGAACAGGTGGAGACCATAGAGCGGTCGGACCAAGAGGCCCTTAGAGCCAGGGAATAAATTAGAGCGACAAAGACCACAAAGGCATAGAGAAGGGGATTACTCTTGCTAGAAGGGGCGCAAAGAATCATTGATTAATTGAAAAATGACCTTGATATGATATAAATGATAAGGATTCCCACTGATGACCCAATCAAAAGTCGAGGAGAACCAAGTGGCATAGAGCTGATGCAAATCAAAGAAATCACCGAGTCATAAGACCCTAAAGTTCCACCACCACAGATCAGATCACCAGGTGAAATTTCAACCCAACATGAGATAGCGAGGACATCAGGAAGAACAAGTGTACCAAATCCCTTGTTTGAATTGATAACCATCTACGATAATGAGGAGAGTTTGGATGTGCCCCTGGTGACTCCAGTGCAGATTACATAGGAGAAAGAACGTGAGGGAGAATCTACCTCGGGTCCCGATGCTCCAGTTTAGAGCCTCCCACAGAGAAAGCATGAGGTAAAAAGTTCCTTAGACACCGAGCTACTCGACGTACCAGGAACGCCAATGGATAACTCAAGGGATGAGCTAGGACCGGGTGACCAAAAATATTAAATTCCACAACAGGAAATTGACATTTCAACAACCAATTACCAAGTAAGTATCGAAACTGCCCCTGGTTCCTCAGTTTTGGCCGACACTTTACCAACCGATGAGAAACAAATGAAAGTCGAACCATCGAGACATATGGAAGAGGTTCAAGAGCCCAACCTAGAACATATATACATAGTTGGGAGCCTGGGAAATACTCTAACTTGGGGAGAACAAAAAATCCCCGAACCTGTTGATGAGGTCACCAATATACAAGAAATCGCCTAGGACCAAAAGAGAAAAACCATCATGAAGAGAACCACAAAGAAGAGGAGGCTTATGTTGGATAATTCAATTCTCATCACCACAGAGGAAAAGCTGATCATCATAGAACATGCTAAGACGTCTAAACTTATCGGTGTAGGGATGGCTATCACATATGCCACCTTGGATAGATCAAGAAGAAACAAAGAGGAGATGGCTGCTGTGCTAAAGGATTTGGAGCATCTGCGCCATTTGGTGAAATACTATTACGACTCCACAAAAGCCACGATGTTTTTAAGAAGTGATTTCTAAGACGCCTATGACAAATTCATGAATGAACGACACCTTTTCACTGCAAGGATAGCCAACTTCCAAGAAGATACCTTGATGGTGCTAGAAACCTGAAAGGACATGGAAAGATGGTACGAGAAGGCTCACCATGGAAAGAATTGATTACATCAACACAGTTCAAAAGGGCTAAGACACTGAAGAGCATGACATTCATGTGCTGAGGGACAACAACATAGATCAGATCAGGAATGCAACTGAATACTGGGTGAAAATGGCCCAGGAACCTCAACGGAAGATTCAGGAAGGCCGATTGCGAAAGGAGTTAGGTAAATATTAATTGGGAGATGAGAGACATCAACCTCCCAGAATTCAGCTCACTCGAGGACTTTGTCGACTTGCATGCCATAGTCAAACAACGTGTAGAACAATACTCATCATGGAAAACAGAGATAGAAAAGGTGGCGACCATGGTGCCAAGTCAAGTACAACAGTTCATGGAGCACCCGATCAAGGCTTGAGCAGTATTGCAACAATTAAGTGTCAAAATATTTAAGTATCATGTGAAAACAATAGAAGTAAAAGAAATCCTTTCGGCCTCGATGGACCAACACAAATTCCCATATGCCAACACATGTGAGGAAATCTTCTTCAAATGGTCAGAGTATGAGAAGAGTCATCCACTTCAGTGAAACTATTTGATGACTCTTAGAAGGTAGAGAGATGGAAGCACCATGTGGAGATGATTTGTTTTACTTAGCTTTCACTTATGATAGTTATTTTTAGATAATGATTCGTTATAAATAAGAGGATCGACCTTGTAGAAAAGGTTGATGGTTTTTGGAAAGACCCTCATTTTTGGAATTGTAAAGAACTATTTCTGAACTACCTTAATTGAGAAGTCTTTTTTAGGACTGGAGACAAACTTCTGTGTTTTTTCATCAAAGGCGTGTGTGATTGGATTTGAGGAGGAATTACTTCCGACTTTATTTCATGAATGGATGCTATAATGAGTAAGAGTTTCTAAATATATTGATAAGTTAGATGTTTCAATATTTTTGTAGTTCTTGTCTCTAATGATGAAAGCAAATCATCGTGTTAATGTGTGATTAATTGTAGAGATAAGGAAACTATTTTCTTGCCATCATTCTATTGCATGTATGATTTATTTTGATAATTGTATCTTAGTCAATAATTGAAATACCAACAAGTTAATGTATTAGTACTAGGCTTGTTACAAGTGTGAAAATCTTTGTTTGCATGCTTGAGCACAAGGGTTATCCTAAGCTCAACCTTCTTCAGTAGTTAAGAAACCACCCCCTTTTTTATCAGCCAGTTTATACTAACACCCATCTTCTAATCAGACCCATATAATAAAAGAAAATACAAAAGAGAATGTTTAAACTGAAGGAGGAACTTTCATAAGAAGATATCCTGTCAATCACTATGTAAATCCCATCGATTATTTGGCCGGATTGAAGGATCTGGAGAACCATTCCACTACCAAATGCTGCAGAGTCTAATTGGGCCTCTGTGGCAGGTTTGGTTCATGCTATTGAGTTAAAGGGATTTAGGACCCCTCAACAGAATTGGTACTATAAGGAGGGCCTGAATGAATGAATGGCTAACAATATTTTTGATATAATATTCCACACAGCCTACAGATTCAAAACAACCCACATGCATGGCTAGTCATTCTCAAGAAAACCCACATACACTGGGTACTCCTGAAATGAGTAACTCAGCCCAACAAGAGGAAAAAAAATTATTCCCTGTAATACCTTACCCTCTTCCCCATGATGAGTTGAACCAGTTCAGAAGATTCACAAGAGATTACGTCCAAAAAATTGGATCATTACCCTTAGCCTCGTTACTTCCTCATAGAAAACAAGTAAGCAGACCAGTGGTCGACACCCCCAACCAGGTTTTTTTTCACACATTAGAAGACCCGATAGATTTCCCCCTCACCGAGATTGAACATCCCCTTAATATGATCCCCGAAACACTCGCTGGTAACTAATCTGAGCCCGATGATTTCTAATCTGACGAGGAAGGGTTTAAATCAGATCACTCAGCCTCGGAGTCAGATGACATGGAGGATAACAATGATCATAATGAAGAAAGGGAAAATTCACTTGAGAATAATCAACCTTGGTTGGCCAGATATGCTTTGGCAATCCCCGGACTAGTACATAACCTCCCTTGACATCCAAAAAAGTTACTTCCGAAATTTGACCCCGAAACCTCAAGATTGCCTGAGGACCATATCAAAAAGTTAATACTAGCTATTAGACTGATGAATGTCCAACATGAAGATGTAGTATGCAAGATTTTCCCCTATAGCTTTGAGAATCAACCTCCACATGGTATTTTAACTTGCCTGTAGGGTCCATAACTAGTTGGATGAAGTTTCAAAAAGATTTCTTAGACAAATTTGCAGAAGAAACCACTATAAGATCTTTGATGGTTGAGTTGTTCGCCACCACCATGAGTTCAAAATTAAAGGTTAAAGACTTCAATCAACGATTCACCACTATCCTAAACAAATTCCAACTCGAAGCTAAAACCACTCATGAGTTGCAAATCGAAGTATACGCTAACTCTCTCCCTGCTTCTATTTCCATGTTTGTAAAAAGGGCTGCCAAAATGACCCTAGCTGAGAATTTTGAGGAAGCCAAAACAATTGAATTCCAAATGAAGGGATGTAAAGAGGGATAGGTCTCACTAGTTAAGAAGGAATCTCAACCTCCACCCAGGAGAGGACTCTCGTTGACTAGACCCCCAGGGAAACAAACAAACAAAGTCCTAAAAAGGGAAGTGGAGACATAGAATACCTACAACAGATGATAAAGAAGTTGTCAAATGAAATCATAGACATGAAAATAAGTGTAGGGGAAGGAAACCAAGGCCAAAGGCCCTACAAACCCCTTTTTAAAAGAAACTCACCGTTCAAAGAATTTGAAACTCCTTCAACCAACTTAAACATAGACCTGAGAAATGTAGCTGATATATGTGGATATCGGTGGCCACCCACCTTTTCCAAATGTCTCAAAACGACTTTCTGGCAATTTTGGCAATTTACTATTTTTAGCAGGTTTTAACTTCCGGGGCCATTTTGAGGGCCCAAATGAAGGTTTTTCGAGATCAAGGTTCTCAATGATTTCTAAAGGCATAATTGAGCCCTCAAAATGAATCTGCTTGATGATACCTTTCCAACGAGCTATCACACACCTAAAACAAAGATCGTATGCAAAAGTTACGACCCCGAGAAGTTGATGTACTCACTTACCCAAACGGGGCCCACATGACTTTTGGCACTTCATCTCCTAGGGTTATGTTTTTGGATGTTTAGGACTTTTGGCATTCCTATTTATTGTAAAAGGGCCTTCAGAGCCTCATTTTAATCATCTTCTTGCGAATGCAAGTAGCCATCACATCTCTTCTCAAAGATAAACTGCCACCATTCTAGCGAGTCTTTCACTCTGTATTTTTACAGTCTCTGTACATTTCTTTGATTAATAGAAATCGTGTATTACTGTATATATGTGTTTATGGTTTCATCTCTGATATATTTCTGTTATATTATTGAATATCTGCAATATCTTTGTGCATTTCTTTATTATATCTCCGCTCTCATTTCATTCCGAAAATAATCCGGATCAGTGGTATCAGAGCAGGCTGCTCTTGATCATTTTTTCAGTGCATGTCCCCGACGAGGTCCGAGTATAGCAAGTTGGGTCTCGAGCTTGTCTCTCTTGAATACAATCTCTCTCGCACACCCAAGAAACCCTCAATGGTGGAAAAAAAGAAAAACGACGGAGCAGCCGATCCTATCAATCTGTTGCTTGAGCAAGATCTCACACGACAGAGGGACGAAATGATGGAGAATTTTGCCCACATCCTTCAACGCCTTTCGATAGCATCAGGCGCATCTTCATCAAGTGACCACTTTGGAGGCACCTCGCCTTTAAAGGTACAAGTTAATTTTGATATTCCTGTATTTGAAGGACAGATAGATGCAGAAGCC
>SNQJ01S0013906.1:67342-85051 GCA_010110895.2 Picea sitchensis
AGGAAACTTCAGCACCTGTTTATGATTACCAAGCTTTCATAAATTCATCACACAGGATTGCTAACTAAAATGATTAACAGTTACCCAAGCATGAATCACATGAAAACAATGTAACGTTCAGTAAAGCAGAGTTTTCAGTAAGCCAGAGTTCAATAAAGTAGTGTTTCAGCAAAACAAAATTTAATCAAGGCATAAACAAAGATCACACTAACACACTACAAAACTAACGGGTGAATCTTGTGAAGAAGGTGGGCCATCCCTTCTCACAAGATTCCCCTGAAATGAAAAGGCTAGAGAGAAATGCTCAGAACAGTCTTTTATTCATCTATCAATGTATCATATTACAATCTGAAATGAAGTACGTCCTTCTCTGTAAACCATTCTTAGTACAAAAAAAATGAAGATCCCCTCGAATGATGATTTCCTCTTATTTAAAGAGGAGAATCCCTTCTATACAATTGATCAACAAATTACATGTGTATATATAAGTCCTATTCTTAGTCAGATCAACTTTCTAAACTGGAATAGGGTATCCTAGTTTCCCACAACAGAATGCTATTACAAGTGCTGAGTGAAGTGTTGCTGTTACAGCTGGAGTAACAACTTCTTTATTTGTTTCTTGTTACTACTGTTGTATGCTGTTTCGACATCGCAAATCGCGGGCTGTTTCTACCACGAGATTTGTGTTCTGACTGTTTCATCATTTCTCAGGCAGCAGGGATGGTTGATTCTTAGCTCACGGTGCAGCTGTTGTAGTCAATCTATGTGAGTTGCTGTTCAACATCGTTGACCCCAGACTGTGTAACAACTTCCTCTGTGTTTCAACATCGTTGACCACATACTGTGTAACAACTTCTTCTGTGTTTTAGCATCATCGACCACAGACTTGTAACAACTTCTTTTGTGTTTCAACATTGTCGACCACGAACTGTGTAACAGCTTCTTTTGTGTTTCAACATCGTCAACCACAGACTGTGTAACAACTTCTGTGAGTTGCTGTTTCAGCAACATGCCTCAATGCTAATCTGCAGTTCGAACTGTTTCATCACTTATACTTTTCTGATCAAAGGTTAAGTATGAGAGTAATGTAAAATTATATGCAAAACAGATTAAACATATAGTAAAGAGAAGAGACATTGTATACCTTTGGAGAGATAGGGTAAAGTGATAATATGAGTTTAAATGTGAGTGAAACAAGAGTGTAATGGTGGCAAAAAGTGTGGGCAAAAAGGTACATTGTATGGTCCTAACAGTTGATTTCTCTTTTGAGTTGTTTTCTTACAACACCTTTAGTTTTAATTGTTGGGCATTGGTTGCACATGTATTATGATTTGTTTAGTTAGTTTTTCAAGGATGAGTTTCATATTTTATCTTGCAACTTTCTTCACCCAATTTTCCTCTAGTACACAATAACAAGAGATATTCTTTCACATTGTTCGGGAACATGTTTTTACATTCTGCATAGCATGGTTATTTAAATATTTTCTAATATCTTTTTCAAAAACTCAGTGGTTGACTAAAGACTCAATCCTAACACTGTCAATCATGAGAATTTCATACCTGATATTTTCTTGTAGAGTATCTTCCATCCTTTGGATTTTCTAATCTTGAGTCACTCAGTCTGGTCATATTCTTGGATGATATGATTTTTATCATGGCTTAATAATGTCTCACTTATATCATCATGTTTTATCATCCAAATCCTTGCAACTTCTATTTTAACCTCGACCATGGTAATGATAAGAAAAAACACATACCTTGGGGTGCAATGTTGATAATCTTTGAATCATATTTTTATGACTAAGGTTTGCTAGTGCTCTGGTATCTTTAGAAGATAGGTGGAATTGAAGTCTTATGATCTTGTTTTTTTTAAACTTGATTGATTCTAATCACATGAATGATATGGAATGTATAGAGGATTCAAATATCACAAAAATCAATGACACTAAGCCTCATGTTAAATATAGTATTGTAGGAAAAGCAAAGAGTGCTTGTATCTTGGGAAGAAGGTTGTGATATTTGATTGAATGAACAACAAATGAATACTTGATGACAACATTGAAATTTATATAAGTTTTATGACAACCCACTTAGTTCAATTCCACATTAGCTCAGTGTGCTTTGCTTAGGATTAGTTTATTTTTGGTCTTTAATTTTTCTTTTTAGTTAAATTTCATCTCAATAAGTAAATTATATGTAGAGAAAGAGTTCTTCCCAAGCTGTCTAAGAGTTGATCACACCATTCTCTTTTGCTATGTAGATTGGGAAATGACTTGTGCAACCAATAACTCAAGATTTTTCTCTTCAATGAAGGCAATTTAGGGAAGTGTTAATCTAAACTTGGTTGCTCATATTCCTTTGTGACAATTTTTTAATAAATCAAGATTGTCAGCGACTCAACCTTTGATCAGAAATATCTTTTGTATCATTCATGTATTCCCATTTTATTTATTTATGATGTAGTCGATATTTGGAGTCCTTGTCATGCTGATTTTGATGGCCTCCATAAGTATAATATATCTTCTTTACATTATCAAATTGAATTATCTAAATCTTTGGTATTAGTAATGTCTTTTATGACAAAGAGGAATTGGTGCTTTGGTGAGAAATATGAAATGTATTTTATATTGTTAAAAATTTGATTATTTTCATGTGTGCAAAGAACTTGCATATGCCAAGAAGTCTTAAGAGATTATTGGTTTGTGATGAGCTTTTGCAAATTTGTTTTGACTAGACTTATCCATTGATCCATTTTGCTAGATTTCCAGAATATTGTTTTGTTACACTAAATGGAACAAAAATTGTATGTGACAATTGGATTGGAGAATTGTGTTGCAAATCTTTTCCACTAGATCATCAATTCTCGTAATCTGGTTTGTTCTTAATTTCAGATCAGAAACTCTTGGAATCTTTTCATTGGATTGATATTGAATAGTTAAAATTTCTTGATTGGTTATTTCCCTTGGATTACTTTCCAAGCTTTCACTGAAAACACTTTCGTTGTTGTTGTACCAGATTTATTACTTGCTTTCCATTTATCTTCTTATCTTTCATCCCGTTTTCATTCTTTCTTGATGACTCACATTCTAGCCTTAAAATTCTCTTAGTTTAGTTTTCTTTTTCATAAATTGACTTATGATTTCAGTCTTTCTTTCTACTTGTACATATTCCTTTCATCTTTTGGTTTGAATGCTGGTATTTCCTTGAGCTAGTTTGACTCTTTAGTCTTCCTTGAGGATTACTCCTTAAGTTTGAGTGAGGGGTTGGTCAATTTCTGGTCACACACTGAATAATTTTTTACAAGTCATGAGATGCATGTGCTTCTCTATCTGGATGAACATTCATGAAGTTCTTAGCTATAGGTATGGACTGATAGTTGTGATGGAACACATGTGCCTATTGAGCATACCATGATAATTCATAAGTATAGGAAAGTGTCTATCTACCTTTTTCTTTGAGCTACATTCACTTCATATTAAAAAAATGACTAATACTATGATGGTTTTAGGGGAGACCCGTGTGTTAAACTAAAATGCATAACATCTACTCAACAAATCAAATTAACTCTCTTATCACCTTGCTTCCTTCACACCCTATGTGCATATGCATATCTATATCTAAAATCTAAAAGGGTGAGCATATTTTGAAACAATAAGGAAGTTGAAAGAACCATTAATAGTGTGGGAAGTACAAGTAAACCCGTCGGGGCTATGGATGCTTGCTGGCAATGGGGCCATGCTTGTAATGTATTGAGGCAACTTTGTCGAGGCTATGGATGCTCACTGGCAGTGCAACAATGCCAGAAAAAGAGAGACGATGAACACACTTATGTAGATGTTTGGTTTTTCTAAAAAGTGAAAACCCATGGCAAAAACAAAACCAATATGAAGTGTGCAACCAATAATTTTTTTTTACCTCACTATTTGGGTCTTTGAAAAAGGTGTGTTAGATTACAAGTACTAGAAATATTGGGTTATTTATTTTATAATTTTGGCATCATTGTGTTACCCATGATTATTGGAAATTTATCTGCAGTTTTGTTGAGCTTATCTTTAGAATTCAGATCTGAAGTAAAGGGCCTAGAATTCTAATGACAAAGATAACTGGTTCTTCTAGTGTGTCTCCATTTGTTGAGGCCAAAACAATCCCCGTTTACTTTTTCTTTTACAAGTGAAAGGAAAGGAGCCCCATACTAAAATTTCATCCCTAATGTCTAATCCTCTATTTCTTGAGACTAATGCTATTCTTCGTATACCTTGTGGGAGCTAGAGGTTCAATTGATGATTGTCTTTGATGGGTGTTGATTATTCATTTCAATCTGATGATTTCAAATGTCTTCACGATGCTTATTGACCTATGATGTTTCGTTGACATTTGTATGATGGAATTGAGACATTATCTTCATACCTTTTGCTGATTCTGAAGTGCTTGATGATCTTATGTGGCTACAGGGTTTGATGTTCTATTGCATGTCATGAAATAAGTTTGTTGTTGATTATTTTTTAATTGAATAAATCAAACTTTACATCTTCCTGTTTGCATGATTGTGCTTCATGTTTTCATCTTTATGCTTTCCCATGCAAATTCTACTCACATGTTTGAAACTCTAAGTCTGAATTACAAAATAACTAATCCTTCTTCTGAGTTGAAACTTGGCACATACCGTATCAAGAAACTTATATATAGCCACCCATGATTACTCTTGAAGAAGATAATGTTTATATATAAGTTTACTTTAAGGCAGGGAATGTGATATTTATGGTGTATTGGTAAGTCTTCTTTTGATTGCATGGATGATCTCATTCTTCTATTTTGTAGGAGCAGGTTTGCTGGGCCACTTCATTCGTGTGGCCACTCCATCCTTGAGATTCATGTGGGGGAATGTGTTGATCCTTATCCACAATCTTGACCTTGATTCTTTCCAAGATTCTCCTTATCAGGAAGAAGATTACCTTGGCTTGCAGTTGTCTCGAGGTCCAAAGCCCCCAAGGCTATTAGATCCACCTTTATCGAAAGCATGTCCCTAAACCTCTTCATATTGATCTATAACAAGTCCTTTTTTGTCTCACCTCTCGCAAAAAATCATGCCAAAATCCCATTCATCTTATTGATTGTAAGTACTTATCATGTCTTCTCCTGATGCCTTTTAGCTATTTGTTGCATTTGTATGATGCATAGTGGTATAGCGTAGGGACCTTTTCCTTGTCCTGGTTGTATTCCTTCTTCTCATGATCTTCGCATGTTTGCCCTATTAGATGTGCATCTTTATTGGATTGATGTGTGTTGTGTGCTTGGTTGGAGTCGATCTTATTTTTCCACTCATCCCTACTTATGACATTAAATAGTCACATGAAGTGTTGTATCCTTCCCCTTCATCGTAGTTTCATCGTGGTATTCTTCATCGATATATGACCTAGAAACTCTCCATGATTCCTGGTTTCTTAAATCCTATCTTATACACCTTATTCCTAATTTTGCTCCCTAGGTGCAGAACCGTGACTGGTGTAACCATGAGGGGCATGAAACCTTGACTTGTGTAATTTGGCCTAATTTCCTAAATTGTAATTTTATTTTTGTACATATTTTTTGCATATATATTTATTTTATTTCATTTTAATTTTAATTTTATTTATATTCATTTTTTCCATTGTTTTTCAAAACCACATGGTATTGCGCTTGGTTTTTCCATGGTTTTCCCCTAGAATTAATTTAGGCATTTATTTTTACTTATGGGAAAACTAATTCACATTAGATATTTTTTTTACATGGGGTAAATACATTGTTACATGGATAAACTAATTTGCATTATATAAACAAACCATTTGTTACCTAATGTGTTTGACTAAGACCTAGGGTGTAATATCTACTTTATTATTATTATTATATATATATATAATTTTTTTTTTCCCCCCTTTTTACCCCCCTAAAACCTAACTTGTACATACCCATTCTAGTTTTCCTCTTTTGTTTTAGTTTTAATGTAGTATTTTTTTTTAATTTCTCCCTCATCCACCAAAATCTAACATAACACCCCAAGTCCATCCCCATTGACCCTCACACGTGATTTATAATAATTCCCATGAGAAATCAATGATTGAGGCACACACCTCTTTATTTTTAGGAAGACCTTCCTATTTTCTATGATTTTTCTGTTGTCCTCCCGAATGGCATGGGAATTATATTACATATTATTATTTTTTTATGCCCAAATGTCTTAAGACCTTAGCATAATATATTATAATAAAATTTTTCATGGTCTTCGACCTTGCTCAGGCAAGAGTTCATGAGTCTTCGTCATCAAGAGTCTCTTACCCAAACTTCACGTACCTTACCATAAAACCCCGACGATGATGCATTATATTCCGACGTACATTAAGTTAATGTATTTGGATTGAAGGTTATTCAATAACATTTATGTGGACGAGCGTGCACTCATAAATGGGAGTATTATATTAATATTCCTCATATCCTATGTTGTTGAGAGTTACTGTCCCAAATTTACCCAGACTTGCTTCACCCCGACGACAAAACCTTGATCAAACACCTCGACGACCATGCATTATATATCCACAAAGCATTATTTTATTATATTTATTGAAGGACGTGCACAAATTTGAATGATTATTATTTTAATAATGTATGTTGGGAAACATGCACATAAGGGAGATATTGTTTATTAATTATTACTTTTAGTGGAGAGATCACCCATCCTAACCTTAGTCATCATCGAAGTGAGTTGGAGTGTGAGTTACCGTCGTCGTCAAAAGTTACCATGAAGATTTATGTTTTACCTTCATCCACCAACCCCTTCCGATGACATACCTCCACGACCCATGCATTATTTTAATAATTTCTGGAGGGTTACTTTTGAGAGAATATTTTAATATTTATTATGGAAGAATGTGCTTATTATAATACATTTCTAATTAATCATGGGAATGAGTTGGAGTTACGTCATCGCCGACATTTACCGTAGAAGACTTACCACACTCCCTTACCTTCCGACGACGACCATGCGTTATACCTTAGAGCATTATTATGGAATATTTTAATATTTATTATGGAAAAATGCACATTATTATATTAATATCTAAGAGGATCGTCGTCAGAAGTTTGAGTTGGGATGAGAATACCTTGTCGTCGTCGAGAGTGAACTGAAGTGTGACCTAGGGTGTACCTTACCTACCTCCGGAGTCGACGATGGAGACCTTGATTTGGGGAATTGGGGAATATCATATGGGAATTTTATATCCTACGAACTATGTCCATTTTGGTGGGGGGAGGGGGGAAATTATTATTATTATTATTAATTTAATTTAATTTATTAATTTTTATTAATTGGTAGTTTTACGTAGGTAGGGGGTAATTATTATTATTTTATTAGTTTAATTTTAGTAATTTGTATTTTCACAGTAATGGGGGTAATTATATTAGTTTAATTTTAATTTTCTTTGATTTTCAAGTAGATTAGGGGCAATTTTGTTATTAATTGTAATTAATGTAATTAATTTTGTTATTTTTATTTTTTTAATTATTTCCTTAATTTTTATGAGGGAAATTAGATAAAATTATATTTCAAGCCACAGGTCCTATGCCCACCCAATTTCTTATTCAAACAATCTATAGTGGCTAAAACCATTTAAATAACTAAGTGTTGAACTCTCTTATACATGCACGATTTATGTTTGCAGGTTAATGGATCAATGACCTAGATTCACCCACATGCTTGATCGACAACTGCTAAGTGACGTTTTTCAAACAAGCATAACTTGGGCTGCAGGTGTTAGAATTGAGCCCGTGATACCTGATAGGAAAGGTATCAGGAAAATAAACATAGTTGTAGAGGTCTCTAGGCCAGAAAAGTGAAAAAAGACACCAAAAAACATAGAAAACAATAGACCACATATTTGGGGGGAGAAATGGTAGTGTTGACTTCAAATAACCATATCTAGGGCTATGATCAATGAAATCAGGCCTAGGATGGCTCTTCAAAAAGATGGAAGGGGGAATAAAAAGATGGGATAGAAAGTATTGGAATATAATGAGTGGAAATCGTTCAAGAATGAAAAACATAGAAGGAACCTGAATTTAGTTGAAGAACGAGCTATGTTATGCTCCAAAAGTCACATCTCAAGCTACAAGAAACAAAATCAGACCATAAATAGGTCAATGGAAAGATGAGATGAAGGAGAAGAAGATTATAAATTATTAATAAGAAGGAAAACATCAGAAACACCCAGGATAGCTCAAGGAATAGAGGATGATGCCAACATACATAGATACTAACATTTGCAATTGAATTCCATTTATGAATGACCTGAGGGTGAAAATAACATATCATGAGTCTCTTCAGATCCGATTTGTAACTCTCACATATTCTTTTTTGAAAATGTAAAAGAAATTAGGGGAAAATGAAATGAACAACCAGAAGAGTTGAAGAGTCTCTCTCGTTTTATAAAAGAGGGCTAACTCAATGTAAAGGAGGAATTTTTCCCTTTGTAAATGAAAGATGGCACTGTTACTTCTGAGGGAATAAAAAACAAGAGGCATTTCTAAAATTTGTGGCTTTGATGAATGTATAAGAGACTATTCTTTGTGCATTTATCTTTAGCTCGAGTAGCATATAATTATGTTGTACATACTATTTCTTCACTCTGTTCTATCTGCTCATGATGTCATATGTTTCCTTATGAGTACATAAATAATGTTATGAATGCATTTTACAACTAATTGTCTATGTAGTTGTAGAATTGTTTTTATCACTTATCATTAGCACACATGAATTATTTCTGGTTCTGATGATATTATATCTCACTATACTCATTCTTTTAGTTTTTCTCATGGGATAGGTTAGAAGTAGTTATATTAGGTTAGTTTGCTTTTAGTTAGATTA
Source organism: Picea sitchensis (assembly GCA_010110895.2). Classification (NCBI taxonomy): domain Eukaryota; kingdom Viridiplantae; phylum Streptophyta; class Pinopsida; order Pinales; family Pinaceae; genus Picea; species Picea sitchensis. The sequence goes on from SNQJ01S0013906.1 coordinate 76,236, forward strand.
GTATTAGGATTAATTAGGACTCTTTGGGGGACAATTCACTCCCTTTCCTCTCTTTCTTCATTTAATTTTGAGTGGAAACGAGGCCCACATACTCGTTGGAAATGCTACACCAAACAAGAGTAGGTCTAATTGGGACCTGCCACCGGGCATTCTCCCTTACCTTCTTGACATGGCATTTGGACCCGCCAACAAGGTGGGACCCCTGTCCCATCCGTAATCAAGGAAGAAGAATAATGTGATGAAGGTTGATGGGGCAGGTCCAGGGTGGTCAAGAGGGTGACATGGAATCACCTTAGGGTTCCATGTGGACCTAAAATGACACATCATCAATCATGTCAACAAGGATGCCGCGTAGGGAAAATTGTCCTATAGTCTTAAAAAAAAACTTGAAGCCAAAATCGTATTTTGGACATGAATGGAGAAGATTAATTCAGATTGAGATCAAACTTCTATGTTATGTTCACAGTGAGGAGATCTATAAAAGTGACAGACATGGCCACTGTCCATTTCTACTCAGATTTATCAGAAATTGCAAAATAGTGGTTTTTAATGATCTGGGTCCAGATCATGGGAAGAGATCCAGATTAAGCTGAAATTCTTTGAGAGAGTCCAAAAAGAAGAAATGGAAATAACCCATGAAGGAATTGAATAAATCATAAGGGGTTTGGAATGGGAATGCTGAAATAGGGAAAAATCTATTATTCCGGGGCACTTTTTGGGGATTTTTGGGATTTTCAAGAGGAAAAAGGTCCCCATATGGAAAAACTGGAAAAATGCATTTACTCGACATTTTTTGTACTCATCAAGAAACACACATTTGGTTTTGTGAAATTTTCCAGAAGTGCACAATTTGGGAGATAGCCAATTTGGCTAAAATATTCAAGTCTGAAAAATAGGGTTGAAAAAGGACAAAGTTGTTATTTTTAGATTGCTTCAGTTTTTAACTAGAGCACTAGAACAAAAATATGAGAGTTGTTATGAATTCACTGTCATCACTATTATCTATGTCTCATACAACAATTTCCCTAGTTCTTAACATATTTACTTCTACAAGTGACAAAAGTTGGCGTCTGAGATTAATTGCACCTAGGATAAAAGGGTGTAAAAGGGGTAAATTAGCCATATTCAGATGACTATAAATTTATGCTCAGAGCTTAGAATTGAGAAAGACAATAGTCATTGGAAATATATTGAATGGGAGAATCCATTTCTAAACCTAGAAAATTGATCTGGGTAGTAAGGTTTATAGTCAACTCAGAAGTAGATGACTGTTGGCATTAAAGGGAAAATGTTTTTATCCATTCTTTTTCAAAACTGTATATATTTTTTCTAATAGAAAATTGTTTGCATGCACATTTCTTGCAGAATCTAGAGGTACAAGAAGGAATTTTTTTCCCTGGATGAGAACTACAACCATGGAGTATGCCCAAGGTTCCTACAACCATGAAGATGAATTAAGAGGGCTACATGTTAGTATGGGAAATGCCGTGACACCGTATAATAGAAGAAGAGATAGGTAGGAACATGTGACTATGAGAATCATGTAGAGATAAGTGATGAGCTATAGGGATAATTGTTATCTTTTTAGCTCGGGAGGTACTCCACATGTTTTTTTTGTATGCAGATGTTACCTTATGTTGACACTACTAGGCACTTAACTTTGTGATGGTTTTTTATAAAGTTGTAAAGTGGTTCTTTTATTGAAGTGACTTTTTAATAAAGTGTACCTTCTAATTTTAAAGTGACTTTATTTCATAAAGGGCACTTATGTAATAAAGTGAAATGTACTTTAATCTTTTAAGTGATTCATTTTGGAGGGAATGAATGATGACCCTTGATCTTGGCCTTTGGATCTAGGGTTGGGGAAGGTGAAAAGACACTTTGGAGGGAAAATGTCATTTTCATATTTATAAAAGAATTCATTGGGTAGTGTGCAAGACACATTGAGAGAAGAAGAGTGTGTGAGAGAGATTTCTTAGGAGAGTTTGGAGAGCAAAGTGAGCAACAAGAGTTGGCACATTTCTCAAGAGAACTTGGGCACAAATCCCAAGGAGAAATTTTATTCTTTGGAGTGCTTCTGGTTTATTTTCTGAACATGCCATAATGTACAGATCCGTACAGGCCATACAACAACAAACATTGGCACGAAAATTGAGGCAAGAGGTGGGACTATTTTCGAGGTAGTTTTTTCTGAGTTTTCTGAAGGAGGTCGGTCATATGGATGGAAAGGTACAACATTCTATTGTGGGAACTTTTCCCAAGGTATTTTTTCAGCAAATATGTACAATTGTATGGACTGTCACACAAAAATCGAGGCAGATTTTGGTGGGACAAATTTTGTGCTGTAAGTGGTTTTTCTCTTGGATGGAAGTGTACTGTGGCTGTTGATAAATATTTCCTAAAACTAATATAATATTTCTCTCTCATTGGGTTTCCCCACATTGGGTTTTCCTTGGCATTTGCCTAAATTTCTGAGTTATTCATGGTTGGATGAATGCTGTTCGTTGTGTTTATTTCCATTGCATAATTACTTAGCAATGTGTATTTCTTCTTATAGAAATTTCTGAATGTGGGTTTTAGACATTTCAGAGTTCATGCAAGACAGTTATCTCTAGGTTGCTAAGTGTATGAAAAAATATTAGCTTGCTTATTTTTGTCATTAAAATTTACACTAATAATGAGAATATTATGAAGGCTCAAGAAGAGATACTTCAGAGCTTGAACATGTTGTAGAGGCAAGTCAATAAAGAATCTAGCCCGAAGCAAGAAGCTAGTGCTAAACATGTGACATCATCCAAATACCTTAACAAAAAGTATGATCATGGGAATTAAATAAAGTCAAGGAGCACGAGTAGGTTCCATAATTCCCTAGAGAAATATTCTAGGAGAGCTCATGCAAGTTCAAGACCAGGGAGCAACCCAAGTATGTCCCATATGAGGAGATAGAGGAGAAGGCCTGAGGGAGACATATTGAAAGGTGAATTCAGGAATATCAAGCCACCTACTTTCAATGGTGAGCATAGAAAGGGAGAAGAGGTCGAGGCCTGACTGTTGGAAATGAAGAAATATTTCCATCTGCATGATTATCCCTCTAGGGTAGAAACAAGAATTACAATCTATCACTTGCAAGGAAATTTATCCATGTAGTGGGATTAACTTAATTAAGAAAAACATCTTGATGAGAGGAAGGTCTCATAGAGGAAGTTTAAAGCATATTTCCAAGAGAAATATTTATCAGAGCATTACTATGAGAGGAAGATGAAAGAGTTCTTTGAACTCAAGTTGGGAAGCATTACAATAGCTGAGTATGAGAAGATGTTTTTTGAGTTGTTGAAGTATGTGGAATTCATAAAGGATGATAAATTAAAAATACAAAGGTTTCTAAGTGGGTTACCCTCTTTCTATAGTGACAATATACAATATGATAACCCCAAGAATTTGGAGGAAGCCATAAGGGGAGAAAAGCATCTTTATGAGAAGAGTGTAGGGAGGTGATTCTTCCAAAATACTTGTAATGACAAGATGAAGGGTAAGAAAGAGAAAAGGAAGAAAGGTTTTGATCTACCATTTTCAAGAACAAATCCCAAGAAAATAAGAAAGGACTGTCAACCCAAAATGAGCACAAGACAATAGATTCATTTGGGAAAAGACCAAGGTAATAACATGTACAATGTTGGGGTTGTGAGGGAAATCACTTATATAGGGATCGCCCTCACAAAGGAGAAAGAATGAGGATTGTTCACAACATTTAAAAGGATGAAACAATTGAAGACATGGGAATAAAAATTCCAAGGAATTATGCAGCCTTAGATAACAAGAAAGTGTTGATTTTTCATAAGAGATGATATTGTATATGAATATATTATTACAATGATGAGTGTTCCATATATATAGAAAATATGGTGACTATCCATGAAAGGATGTGTCCCTTGGATAATAAATAATTACACACACACACACAAACACACACACACACCCGATGTTGTTCAAACATCAACATAAATCAGAGTATCAATCCCCCATGGTTGAAGTGGAAGGTAAGATTGATAACCAACCCATAACAATTTTAATTGATTATGGAGCTAGACATAGTTACATAAAATCTAACATTGTTGAAATATTTCACTTGAAAAGGAGCAAGAATAAGAAATCTTGGTTAGTTCAATTAGCCACAGGGGCTAAGAGAAAGATCATTGAGTTGGTTAAATATTTTCCAATAGACATGAATGGACTCAAAACAAAGGTATATGTGAACATCATACCATTGGTTTCATACGGCTGTTTCATTGGCATAGATTGATTGGAAAAACACCATGTTGTCCTAGACTATTACAATAAGACCATAACTTGTCTTGATGAGGATGGAAAACAAGGAAATATTCAAGGCATTTTGATAGTTGTAGAAGTTAGAGAAATTACAACCATGCAGCTGAAAAAGAGTTTAAAAAAGGGGTGTCAAATTTTTGCAGCGCATATGGAAGAGGTAGCCTAGAGAGAAAGTGGCAAGTATTTAAGAACATCCAGTCTTGAAATATTTTGGGGAAATCCCAAGATTTCCACCAAAGAGGGAAATTGACTTCTCTATTGATTTGGTACTAGGAGCTTCCCCAGTGTCCAAGACACCTTACAAAATGGGAACACCATAATTGAAAGAGTTACAGATGCAACTTGAAGAAATGTTAAATAAGGGGTATATACGTCCAAGTGTGTCACATTGGGGAGCCCCAATTATTTTTGTAAATAAGAAATATGGAACCTTAATCATGTGTATTGATTTCAGACAGCTGAATAAGGTCACAAAAAAGTACAAATATCCTATACCAAGGATTGATGATTTTTTTGATCAACATAAAGGTGAAAGAATCTTTTCCAAGATTGAATTGAGATCATGTTATCATCAAGTGAGAATAAAGGAAGAGGACATCAACAAGAAAATGTTTAGAACAAGATATGAACATTATGAATTTATGGTAGTGCCTTTTGGGCTATCAATTGCCACAACAATTTTCATGTGTCTGATGAATGGAGAGTTAAGGGAGTACCTGAACAAGTTTTTGATTATTTTCTTAGATGATATTATCATATATTCAAGGAAAAAATAAGAGCATGAACAACATTTGAGAATGGTGATGTAAGTTTTGAGAGAGCACAAGTTGCATGCCAAACTAAGTAAGTGCATCTTTTATGAAAAGAAGATTCATTACTTGGGGCATATTATATCAGTAGATGGGATAATAATTGATCCTGATAAGATATAGGCCATTAGAGGGTGGCTAGTGCCAAGAAATGTGATAGAGGTCAGCTAATTTATGGGTCTTTCTGGTTATTACCGAAGATTCATAAAAGGGGTTTCAAAGACTACAATCCCAATCACTTCTTTGCAAAAGAAGGGAGTGAATTTTGAATGTACTTCCAAGTGTGAAGAAATATTTCAACAACTAAAAAACATACTGAAAAGTGCACCCATAATAAATATTGTAGATCCAAATGAATATTTTGTAGTGTGCATGGATGCATGCAAGGACGGGCTCTAGGGAGTCCTCAATAAAAAAGATCATGTGGTGTGCTATGAGTCTAGAAAACTAAAAGATCATGAAAGGAATTATGCTACGCGTGACTTGGAATTGACAACCACTGTACATGCATTAAAAATGTGGAGACATTACCTTATGGGTCAGATATTTGAGTTAAGAATGTACCACCATGGTTTGAAGCATTTATTTGGACAACCAACACTAAATGCCATACAAACTAGATGGATGGAATTTCTGAGTGAGTATGAATTTGAAATTAAGCATATCAAAGGAAAGGAAAACCAGGTGGCTGATGCACTCAATAGAAGAGCTCATGAAAAATATATTTCAACCATCAACACGTTCAACATAGATTTAAAAGACATGATTTTAGGGGTTGCAAATTTAGATCAACAATATCTAAAAATAAAAGAGACATTACAACAATGTAATTTACAACATAAATTTAATTATTATGAGTTGAAAGAGGATGGAATCCTCATGTACAAAGGAAAAATATATGTGCCAAATTCAAGAGAGTTGAAAAATATAGTATTGAGGGAAATGCACAATTTTCCATATACTGGGAACCCAAGATATCATAAGACAATTGCAACTGTAAGAAGCCAATACTTTTGGCCAAGAATGAAGAAATAAGTGGCTAATTATATAGACAGGTGTCTAGAGTGCCAAAATGTGAAGACATAGCATAGACATCCAGTGGGGATGCTACAACCATTTCCCATTCCTGAGTGGAAATGGGAAGTGGTTACAATTGATTTTATTACAAAGCTTACTAGAACAATGAAACAACATGATTCCATCAAACAAAGCTGTCATTGGGCCACATTTTTTAAGGAAAATGAAAGAGAATATGTTAAATATTAGGCAAAATTTAAAGGCCGCCCAAGACATGCAAAAAGTTATGTATACAAGAACAAAGTTTTTAGAGATTTTAAAGTGGATGAATATGTTTTTATATAAGTGAAATCGAAAAAAAGTTTGCTAAGATTGGGTTGCTGCCCAAAGTTGGCAACAAGATATTGTGGTCCTTTTGAAATCTTAGAGAAGATAGGGTCAATTGCATACATTATAACATTACCTACATCCATGAGAGTGCATAATGTATTTCATGTACCATTATTAAAGAAATATGTGCTTGACTCTAACCACATAATTGATTGGACTGTGATCCAGGTGGAAAACAAAGGGGATTTCCGAGTGGAACCGGTATGCATCCTAGTTCAGAAATTCAAAGTGCTTATGACCAAAGCCTTAAGGATGGTAAAGTTTCAATGGACCTACTACGGTCTTGAAGATGCAACATGGGAGCATGAAGAGACTACGCATGAGGAATACCCACAATTGTTTGCCAATTTCAAAGAAATAGAAGTTGAAAATCCAAGACTCCATTTTTGGGAAACCAGATTTTCAGAACCACATCCCAGAATTCTTGGTCACCTATGATAATAGCGTTGATAAAAGAATGGTGTAGCTTGATGGATTGGGAGCATTGAAGGGGTCACATTCTGGGAGAATAACAAAATATTATGGTTGGGAGTATTGTTGGAGAGTAAACAGATTGCAAAATTTTATTTTATGAGTATTATGATGTAAATTTGTATATGTATTTCAACATGGTTTTGTGCATCGAGGACAATGCAAAATTGTCTGGGAGGGGGAATTTAACATCCCCAGTATAATCCATGGTTTAATTTATTCATAATGTATATATGAATGTGGCTATGACCAAGTGATGTAATACGCGAATGCATTTTTTGTTTTTAAATATATAAAATGTGATGCCAACTGCCGAGGGATATGGACATAGATGGGAGATGAGTTTTCTACAAGAGAAGATATTGTCTAATAGGGGTCCAAGGGGGGAATTAATTATGGGTATTAATTCAACCCATCTTTTTGAATTTTATTATTATTTGGGAAAAACATTCTATTTTTGGGTAAGTGTATGAGAACCCAATCATTGGATACCTATCAGGGGGTGGGTGTAGAAGTCACATCCATAGTTATTGGAACCATAGAGGTGTAGTACAATCAACATTGAGCAGAGTAAGAAGTTAGTTGTCTTGGGAAAATAGATGAAAATTCGTATTGGGGAGAATAGGAATTTTTTCACATTAAGTTTTGGGCATGAAAAATAAGGGGAGAGTAGGGAAAAAGAGAACTGGATCTAGACCAAGATGGCTTGGTGAATTATAGATCATGTTGGAGAATTTTGGAACGAGAAATTGAAGATCAAGGTTGTCAGGCCCTAAGAGTGAACTTCCGAGTGAGTTGCACTGTAACAACAAGTGTTTGCTGTGGTTTTCCTGGTAGTGAGTTTTCCCTTGAGTTCCCAAAAGAGAGATTCCTAGTTACATGTGCCAGAAATATCTTGATAATCAAATGGGACACCTGATGTATTGAGAGTAGTGAAGGGGGTACATTCCTTGGGTTAGGAAGGTTAAGAGGAAGAGAGCTAGAGGAAATTTTGGATAGTTGTAGGAGAATACCAGTGGGTTGTGAAGTATTGAGTTGTGAGTGGACTGTGAGAGGCACCCTTCTTTTGTGGATTCTTAGCCCCAAATCAAGGGTGAAATGATATTGGGATCTGAAACAAAAAATCTATGGTTGGGTGGAATTTCCTTCCTAAGTATCTTATTGCATAAAATTTATTTTAAAGATAAGTGTTTATCTATTTTTCTAAGTTATCTTATGAGTTCATGGATGTGCATTTTACTCTATGAATGAGAATGATTTTATGTGTTGTTATAGATGATTTTGTAGCTACATTGACGCAGTGAGAGTCTACAACCACACCCCCGTCGCACTCTCCTACTCACAGGATCATTCTCATTCATTCATGAGCCGAAGCGACTCTTTTGATTCCTCCGTGGAATATCTGCTAAAACCCGATCCACATGTCCTTTCTTCACCTGCACGACTTTTTGCACATGACCACTCTCTTTCCCGACTCAGTTTTGGGTTTCGGGGTTTCGTAATCCCCGATGACAAGAGTTCCTGTTCCCGCGATCTCTCGATCACCAATTTGCCGATGCACTCTCTTCCGGCCTTAGCCCTTCCTGGCTATGTTCTGGTCCATGTGACCGCTAATTCATAAGACCGAAGCCTTATCCTTCTTTTGGGGTTTTGGGCTTCAAAATCCCGATGTGCTCCAACTTCCGTTAGCCCTCCAGGATAAGATCGTGGCCCACGTGACCTTCCCCCTATATGACCGCAACCATACCTCCTCATCGGGGTTTTGGACTTTCCAATGTCGAAACACATATGTCCTCAGGATTC
>SNQJ01S0013906.1:90629-100662 GCA_010110895.2 Picea sitchensis
TGTCGAGACTTTCCCCGATGGCTCCGATTGCTGCCGCGCATCCTCCACTGATGGACGGTTCAGATCGCTCCACATGATTTCAAGAATTTTGATGTCCCGACTTTCACGACCTCAGGAACTTCAATTTCTCGAGTGCCAATATACCGACTCTCTTTGGATTTTTGACACCTGTCTCCCCAAACGGACGACTCAGATTATATTGGGGTTTTCACTATGGACTTCCCTGATCTCCTGTCCATGGGAATTTCGATATCCCGACTCCTGACGCCTCGATCTCCGCCACGTGTCACCACAAACGGATGGTCCAGATCATTCCCGGGTAATTTCCCATGGAAATTCCCGATCTCATGTCATCGAGACTTCCGATTCCACGAATGACGATATCCCAATAACTGTCAAGACTTCTTCCTGGCGTGAGAAGGGTTAAACCCCATGCACCTCCTGTGCAATCCGACGGCTGACGAGATTTCTGAAAGAGATCCAACGGCTCACAATCTCCCCCTTCTGTGCACTTCTCCTGCTCCTTCCTGGACGTAGAAATCAACGGTCCAGATCTCTTTTCTCCACCGATCCGGTGGCTGCTATGCTCCCTCCTGAGCTTGCACACTTTCTTCCCAAACTTGGAAGAATTTCCAAGTTTCCAAAGGCCTCGACCTTTTTCTGTCTCCTCTGCGAACTCTTCAACTCTTAGCTTCGCTGCACACGTAAAAACGCTGTCCCTTTTGATCTTTGGGTACTTTGAACCCGTCAAAGGATTCTGAAGCTGCTGCACTCCTTGCAGTTATGACTCTGTGCGTAAAAGCACTCTTCCTACTGAGCTTATCCCTTATTTCGAATCCTTGAAGGATTCTTGGACTTCTGCGCTGCTGCAGAGTCTTACGCACACATGGTGCTGTCTCTCTTGAGCTTCTCACACGCTCAGACCCCTAAGGGATTTTGTCTTTATTTCTTCTCCTGCAGATGGAGAATATAATGCCCTCTTGGCTATCCTTCTACTCCAACAACCTCTTGCTGAGTTTATCAGGGTGTTTAGCAACCCTATGAAGATCCCTCAGTGGATTCTTCCTCTAATTATAGAACTCAAAGAGTTCTCTTCTCCTCTGTCTGCACACTTACTCAATTCCCTCCTGGCAGAGTATCCTCTCCTTTCTCTCGCTCAATTCCCACCTGGCAGAGCTCTCAGAATCCTCAGTGATTCAGTTTCTTCCCTAAACTTCTCAACAAAATTCTTCCTTTGTGCACCCCTTGCACTTGCTCAATGCCCACCTGGCAGAGCTTCATAGAATCCTTAGCGATTCTGGTTTCTGTCTGAACTCACAACAGAGTTACTCCAACTGCACCTTGTGCCTGTGCCCAATGCCCACTTGGCAGAGCTTTACAGAATTCACAGCTAAGTTCTGTCTACAACTGTGTCTCTCATACACAACCTTGCCTCCAAAGTATTCAACAACCTTGAGGTCTTCACTAAGTTGTTGATTCCAGTTCCTGTGCCGCAACACGTCTTTGTCTGAAACCGCAGTATTCAGAAATGCATCCTCTGTGCACGGCTATCAGAACCCGCAATGTTTTGTCACACCCTCCTAGTGTGAAGCCTCAAAGACCTTCCAAACCTGAAATCAAACCAACTCCTGCAAATGCACAACTATAGTATACATATACAGCATAAAAGAACACTCACAGACATCCATTCAACAAAGAATACATGCAAGAACAACTGATCTTTGTATTAAATATGGAAAATGCCTGTATTTACAATGTGTTCCTGAGCATGGCCTGTAACAAGGTCTCGACTCTTCTCTCTTCTGCTCTCTACTTGTAGATTCTATCCTCTCAACTTCTTCGACTTCTCGACTTAACTCGACTTACTACAAAATGAGATACTAAAAATCTCTTTTACCTGAGGAAGCTCTTCGAGCTCTTCCCTCCAACCTACCTACCCTATTCAATTACATTGAATGGGCTGTCTAGTGCGCTATCCGGATATAGATGTCATCCATACAAACATTAAAGGCCGATCTTAGCCTACGCCTGCACAAAGGGACATCTCTACAACTCACCATCTTAAACATTAAAGTTACATTCAATTCAGATTTTAAATGAGGCTGCGCCTCTCTTCAGCTTTGAATGCACCCGCTTGAAACGACTGGCTGGATGGCTGGATGACGTGGAGAGATGCTCCTGCATCATACATTCATGTTCATTTTGAAAGAGGTAGATGCATTTAATTATGGGTTTTAGAATCTAGTTAATTATGTGTATAAATTGTGGCTGGTCTGCTACATGAAACAAATTAATAGGATTTTTTTCAATTTTTAAGTGTATTCTATGTAGTAGTATTCCTCAGTTAAGATGGTAAACGTTACACCCCTTTATGGAATACATGGCTAACAATGTAAGGACCATTCCATATGGGTTTAAGTTTTCTTATACCTAAATGATCATGATCTTGATCATAGAACACAACCAATTCATCTTCTGCAAAAATATGAGGTTGAACACTTTTATGATACTAAGATTTAATATGCTTCTGATGAGTTGCATTGGAAATTGCTACTTCACGACAATATTCATCTAAATGAGCCAAAATATGAAAGACATTATTCCTTAGTAGAAGTGTTGGGAAAGAGTTCTATGACTAGTTTTAATGAAGGTATCTTGAATTCAATCGAGAGTACTACCTCCACTCTATAAACGAGTTGAAATAATGAGAAACTAGTGGTGGTAGTTTTAGCTAAGGTTCAATATGCCCATAAAGTTAAGAAAATAATTAAGTGCCAATTAGTTTTATTTTTCTTGACCATCCTCTAGATCACTATCTTCAAAAAATGATTGATGGCTTCTACTTAACCATTTGACTGAAGATAGTAAGGTGTCGAGGTTTCATGCCAAAAACCCAACATGGTGGTTAATTTGTTCATCATATTGTTGTGAAAATGAGGCATGTGATCTATAAAAATTGTATTGGGCACACCAAACCTAGAAATGATATGGTTTGTTGGGCACACACATATTTTGAGGAAATACCTATTTTGGAGGATAAAACCTAGTTTTGGAGAAGAAAAACTAGTAGGAAAAGTAGTACGTGTGAGGGAAAACCACATGCAAAGGAGGAAATCATGCAAGGTGCAGAGGAAGTAATACCTAACCATGTTAGGGTTAGGGTTTTGGAATGTAACGGTTAATAAGACTGTAAAACAATATAAATAAGAACTTAGGAGGTATAGGTTGGGGTTCGGTCGATTAGAGAGTACTGTTGTTCAGAGTGTGGTTGTCTGTTAGTATTAATTTGGGTTGGGAGCTATTGCGATACATTTTGGTAAGCTGTTGAGTTGTAGGAGAGTAAGGTAGCTATATCTTGAGGGTTAGATCACAGGCTGAGGATCCTAGTGTTATATTGTCCACCTCACAGAGGTTGTTGAACCCTGTTCATGATTGTATGATCAGAATTGTAGTGCACATGACACCATATTTTGCAGCAACCATAATAAAAGAGCCTAAGAAGCCATATATTTGTGGATGTAACCCAGGAGGGGGTGAACCATGGTAAAACCTGTGTACTGTCTGATGAGTGAATGCATGTTTACTTACTGTTAATGGTTGATCATCTTTAATTCCTGCTAATGATTGATTTACACATAATTGGTTAGCTAGATCTATTAGAATGCATGTATAAGCATACAAATGAGTGGATATTAATAATAATAGATTGAGTAATCAGTTTAAGGCTTGAGTAAGATTAGTTACAATCCCATATCCCCACTCTTTCATAGACTGCAAGGACCTGAGCATTAAATTCACCCATAGGACTATCTCGGGTGAGACTGCACAGAATATTCTGTGTGCTATGTTTCCTTTTGGTTTACCAGGAGGGCCGATAATTTTAGAGGGTTTTGTTGGAAACCTGTTCAGATCTGAACTTGGGTTAGCCAAGAAGTAGATAGAAAGAGTGATAACCAACAATTAGTTCCCTTGACTGGCTGGAACTGCATGGGATTGAGTGAGTGGGATTCGTGAAAGAATCACACAGAGAGTGAAGGTATAAAAAGGAATATTCAGAACATGGAATCCAACGAAGGTAGAGATTGAAAGCTGGAAAAAAAAGGAGCTAGAATTTGCCTAGAAAGATAACATAAACCCTAAGTTAACACCGCGCAAATATCTGGACAAGTACGTGTTTAGAGACCTACATGAGGTATTTTTTCTATGATTTCTCACATGTGTTGTAGGAGTGGCTATTAAGACTGAAGGAAAACAACCCTACAAATCGAATAAGATAGATCGAGTGGAATCTTGTGGAGATCGCGCAACTACAACAAGTTAACAAAAAAATCACATGCGCAATGGATTTCTGGTTAAACAATATTGTTGCATGGTTTTTCCTCAAAATTTGCAGTAGATACCATAAATCCTTACAACGCAACAGAGTAAGAGTTTCTGAGAGGACCTAGAGGTAGGTATAACAAATCATTGTATACTTCAATCAATATTTTACTATATAACAACGGTGTGATGAATATGGAATCAAATAAATAAACTTCCTTGCATGCATGGGGGAAGGGGGGAAGCACTGATAGAAGGTGGAGAAATGGAGGAAGAGATGTATAAGGGAAATAAGGAGGAGGCCATGGACCCAATCATGATGGAGGAGGATTAGATCAAGCAGATCATGGCAACAGCTGGAAAGACATGCAGTGGAGTACCCTACCAATATAAGTGAATAATAAGACGAGAGCCATAATAGATAGAGATGGCTTGGCAAGTGATGAAGAAGAGGTAGAGGATCTCCGGGCTATGGATTATATTGAGGAAATCCTGCGCGGAACATATGAAAGGAAGACAAGAGGTCCAAGGGCAGGAACAAAAGGAAGAACTCCTATCCATGTCAGTGTCAATGTGGAACCCATAACTCCATGTGTGACTAACACACCAGAAAGAACACCACCATTCGGAAAACCAAATTTTAGTGGAAGATAGACATCAAGAAGTACATCCAAACAAGGAGAAACAATTGGAGGAGCTAGTTCATTAAGTAGTAGTCAAGTATCTACACCGTGCAGAGGTAGTAGTTCATCATAGTTCAATATAGTAGGACATGATCCCACCATTAGGTTACCAGAATTTCGGGGAGAGGCATTTGAGGACCCTAAAAAACATTTATTCATCTACGAGAAGATCTGGGAAGCAAAGCAAATCACAGATGAGGATACAAAAATTGCGCAGTTAGCTATCACGATAAGAGACTGCATACTGGATTGGTACATGAGCCTAGCTATAAACAGTCCACCATGAACAACAAGGATGATTGCAGATGTCAAGAAGCTATTGATAAATGAATTTCAAAAGAATAGTTCAGAATATTAGTACATGAATGAGATGATTGAAATCATACAGAAACCAAGTTTCTGTTTCGGAGATTGGTTAGAGGTTCAAACGATTGAAGGGTAAGTTGAAGTATGTCATGAATGACATGAAAATTAGACATCTCTTTGTGAATTCATTGTTACCACACTTCAAATACCCATTGAGACAAGAAAATTTTCAAACTCAGGGAGAGTCTCTGTAGGAAACCTTACAATTGGAGGAGAACCAATATTAGAAGACATATCCAACAATAGAAGAGTTGAAGGAGGATATGAAGAACCTCATATTCCAACTAGACTAGAATAAGGGAAAATAGAAAAGGGGAACTGTTTGGTGTACCACATGTAGGACATAAGGACACCACACGAATCAATGCCCAACTTTCACGCAGTACATGGAAACAAGAGTACCAAAACCTTTGCCAACAGGAGGACCATGGTGTAAGATATGTAAAACACACAGGTACGATCCATATCATTTTCCAATGATGCAAAAGTACTAGAAAATACCCAAGAATTCATACTGAAATTTTTTCAAATCAGTGGGTCATGATGACAAAGATTGTAGGACAATGGACTTGATGAGGGAAAGAACTTCATATATGTATATGGTGCAGGCATAAATGATGACAGTGCAAGCGGAACCATAGTTCAACCAGGTACCAAATCCATATAATAGTGTGCAACTATAGTATAAGACCGCACAACCGCAATATAATAACACATAGCCACAATATAACCCCACGTAGTATAATCAGGTACCTCCGTACAATGCACCATGAGGAGATCAAACTAGATATAGAGGCGGTGAATGAGGTAGAGGAGGATTTGGAAGAGGGAGAGGTCCAATAGTGTGCCACTTCCACTTGTGACATGCATGTACTGTCGCGCAATAGACCATGATATAGAGGAATGCCCAACACTTTTGGGAAAAATTCTAGAAAAGAGGTACCATAACAACCAGAATGTTCAGTGGATGTTTGTAGAAGCTAGGGATGATGGAAGAAATATCAACATAGTCACATGAGGAGGAGCTAAGATAGGAGCTGATGCAATAAGAAAGGATCCAACACAACACCAATGGGTGAAGAAGAATATTGAACCACATAAACAGTTCGATATAGGGAAAGAAAAAATAAATATTCAAGTAGGAAAGGCATGAGTTCCTTAAGAAAGATGTTGCATCTACATCAACTGCACAATATACTCAGGACATACCAATGTATGAAATTCCCTCCTTAATGGACCACACCAGTGGAGCACAACTTGGGAGCAAGTAAGTAACATAAGAACTTTCCTGCAAACCTATGTTAAGTTGTTAAAGCACCCATCATCTGTCAAAATTTACAAAATATGTTAGAAATATGTAACACAGAGTTAGAGGGGAATTAGAGTATAATACAATTAATCACCTCGATTCAAGAAGGAGGAAAAGAAGGCAATTCAGATTGAATGCCAACATTGTATATTTCAATATGGGGGATATTATACTGGATTTAGGATCTGAGCTAAATGTGTTACCCTGGAGGACATGGAAGTGTATGGGAGAGACCATACTAGGCTATTCACCTATCTAGTAGAAGTTAGAAAATCAACACAGAGTTATACCAATTGGAAGGATTAAGGGTGTGATAGTAGATCTGGATGGAGTGCGCACTAAGGAAGACTTTGAAGTGACACAAATAGTGTATGGCACAACACCTTATCCAACATTGCTTGGTTTGGATTGGGAATTTTATAGCCATGCAATAATCAACTTGAAGACAAGGAATATCAAATTTGAATCAGGAGAATACAGATTCATTGCACCATTAGATCCATCAGAAGGAGAAAGTTTTGTGGAGTCCACTTGCTTAGATTTGGAAGAAACAAACCAGCTGTACAAAACCACCTCGTGCAAAGAAGATTATGTCAACCCAAATGCATATGGGGTACTCAACTGGAGAAGCATCACATCATGTGCTTCTGAATCAGATACATGTTTGGAGAATTGACAATAGATATTACATGAAGTCTCCACAAGAAGGTGCACACGAATATACCGCGTAGTAAGATGGGTGGGTACCGAGATAAGAGAACCTCCTAGTTTTCATGGCGTAAATGATTTAGAGGAATTCCTAACAAAATATGAAGAAGAAGTACTAGAAAATCAGAGGCTCTTAGCCCTGTAAATTTCACTCAAGGCTACACCTGGAAGATGGTGGGGTGCAATACATAAAGGAACAATTCAGGACTGGTACCAATGTAAGTGACTACTGCACATTAGATTCAATGTAGAGAAGTGGAGCAATAAAATACAGAGATATGATGGACAAGGGACACAAGCAGAACATTTGGAGAAATGAAAGACACAATGGAGGATAACACCACCAAAGGAATGGCCTCATCACTTCATCCACACATTAGAAGGAATTCTAGAAAATTGGTATGTATATCAGGAACTATGTAGAGCCACTGCAGAATGGACAACATTACAACATAATTTTATAGTAACCTTCTCATTTGAACATGATAACCCCAACATGAATTCAACACTAAAATAAATAAGAGGGGTGATATTTATTGATGAACCAGAGGCTGAAATCATGACATAATACCAACAACAGAACATGCAAATAGTCAAAGAACTACTGTCATGCTATCATGTGGAAGAAGAAGCACCAGAGGAAGATGGCCCGTGAAATATTCATATTACAAAAATTGAAGGAGAAAGAGAGGTGGAAGGTCCATGTTTGGAATCAAAAGTATTTGCTGCACCTATCAAAGTGAATAAAGTCAACATTGGGACAACTGATAATCCTGAAATGGTAAGTATTAGAGACTATCCGGATGATGAAACATTGGAAAGAATAACATAGTTATTGCGCGAATATAATGACATATTCCCAACAACCTTTACAGATATGAAATGCATAACAAGAGAACTAGGATATATGAAGATACCTCTCAAACCTGAGGCAAGACCTTTCAGATAGTTACCTTATAGAATAAATCCAATATATAAGCAGAAGGTGAAATAAGAAATTGATAGAATGCTGGAAGCTGGTATCGTAAAACCAGTAGAGGAATCTGAATGGATAAATTCTATGGTAGTGAAAGAAAATAAACAAGGGGGGATAAGGATTTGTGTAAATTTGAGAAAGTTGAATGATTCTTGTGTACATGACCCTTTTCCTACCCCTTTCACATATGAGGTCCTAGAGAATGTGGGAGGCCAGGAAGCATACACATTTACAGATGGATTCTCAAGTTAGCATCAGATCAAGATAGCTCCAAAAGACAGGTACAAGACTACTTTTTCTACAAAATGGGGATCCTACCAGTACATAGTCATGCCATTTGGGATGAATAATGCACCAACTATATTTTCAAGAGTAGTCATAGCTATTTTTAGGGAATTTATACATCAATTGTTAGAAGTGTATCTAGATGAATGGACTGTACATAGTCTGTTAAAGGACCATGTAGAAGTGTGAAGGATTATGTTGGAAAGATGCAGATAGTGTTAGATATCATTGAATATCAATCAGTGCATCTTTAGGACACCTTTTAGAATACTGTTGGGACATATATTTTGTAAACAAGGGTTACTAGTGGATTTTGCTAAGATTGCAGTCATTGTCAACTTACCACCACAAAAATCAGTGCACCAGTTGAGAGAAACATTGGGACATACAAGATATTACAGGAAATTCATAAAGGGATATGCGCAGATTACTGCGCCAATGGAAAAACTGTTGAAAAAGGATACCAAATTTCAGTGGAATAAATACTGTAAAGAAGGGTTGTACACTTTAAAAGAAAATATGGTCACAAAACCTATCCTAGTATTCCCAGATTGGGAAAATACATTTCATGTGCATGTAGATGCATCGATCATAGCACTTGGAGAAATTCTGGCACAACCATGAGCAAGGGATTAGACCATACTATAGCCTTTGCAAGTAGAAAATTGTCAGAATCAGAGCAACATTACAACACCACAGAAAGAGAAGGCTTAACCATGATATATGCACTTCAGAAGTTCACATACTATTTGTTGGGAATTTTTTTTAAGATGTTCATAGATCATTCTACCCTAAAATATTTAGTCAACAAGCCAGTGTTGAGGGGGAGGATATGTAGATGGGTATTATTATTTCAAGAATTTTATTTTAAAGTGATAGTCATGTTGGGTATGTGTTATATTCTTTGGATGTGTGTGTGTGTGGGTGCGTCAGATACGACAACTGCGTCTGACGATCCCTTCACCTAGAGCTCTGCCGTGTGCGCTGGGATCTTTCCTAGGGGGGGTCCCAGGGGGGGTAGGTATTCCCCCCCTGGTTACGCGCAACACCCCAAATTTTTTTTTTGGGCGGTTTTTGCTATTTTTAGCGGATTTTGCTATTTTTAGCTGATTTGTAAATTAATCCCGGATTAAGGGATTAGGGTTTTGGTATCTACGGAATACCTAAAAACATTGTATATGTTGTATGGCGAATGGTGAAATTCGATATAATGAAAATAAGAAAGGTTTTCCCGGTTGAGGGTTTCTGGTAAAAATCTCTGTGTATGAGCCATTGATTAATTTCTGTATTGCTTAAGAATCTATATGCATTGCTTTACTTCGCAGGTTTAAAACTTACATGTGGTATCAGAGCACGTTTTTGGCTTCAGAGGGACGCCTTTGTTGC
>SNQJ01S0013906.1:109798-125792 GCA_010110895.2 Picea sitchensis
GCCAGCCCACCAATTCATTACTTCATTAAATTAAACCATGCATCGAAAACAACATCCACTAATTTCCAAGAGCGCCACCCTATGTCACATTAACCACTGCCAACCATACTATAGCATATATCACATGTATTTCCATATAAAGAAATAGATTGTATATCCATCAACCCATTAGCTAGAACTAGCAACAATCCATCTAAACTTCAAAATGCATAGTGCAGCATATTAGTATAGTCTAGTTTCTTCTTTTTGCACTTTGTCATATTTATTTTATCTATTTTCAATTACTCTTATACATTATTACTAACATGTCTCTTATGCAGGTGTCATAGTAATGAATCCAATAATATATAGAAAGGGTAAAAATGGATAACATAGGCCATCGTAACATGAAATTTGGAGCCTAGAGAAAAAAAAACACACATAGCATGCATTATCCATCATTCATTTGTCGCAATTAGAACCAACACATAATAGACCTTATCCATCGCCATTAAAACCAAGATTTCATCAATCATGTAGAACTTTGTAGCAGTGTCGAACAACAGCATAACATAAAATAAGAACCAGATCTGATCTCCCAATATACAAGGGGTCCCACCTACTAGTATTATATATCTTGTTGGCTTATAGTAATAGGCTTTAGAAATACTTTGTGGGCAAAAATCCTCGTTGCGATTTTAATCATCAACAAACTGGCAACTCCACAGGAAAATTTGTTTTCAATGGGTTAAGAACTCAGGACTCATGGTTTCGCAGACTAAGAATAGCAGGTCAAGATGATCTAACCAAGAAGATTATGCAACAGGGGGAAGTGAGCATATTTAATGGAAAAATGATCGAGAATTTGGGAATAATTCATGGAAAGTGTTAAGTATGAGGGGGGTTTATCCCTATATGCATAATCATTCAACCGGAATCTTCTCTTTACTTCCAGGAGAAAATTTACGGATTTTCTCTTTTAAGTCTCAAATGGATGAAGAAATGGCAAGAAGAAACGGGAGATAACCAATTTCTTTATAAGACAACGGTGAAAGCAGATAACAAATTCAAGTGTTCTTCAAGGAAAAATCATGATAGTTGTGCAAGCTTGATTTTCATTGACCAACAACATCTTGCAAGAGTGACACTATGTGAGAACTGATCCAACATCTTATTTTTACCAAATCACCTAAAAGATGGTAAGCAAACATGACAGAAATGAAATGGAAAAAATTAAACAGCAGCAATAAAATGACAGAAATGAACAATCAGCAAAAAAGTTTAAAAACAGAAAGCTGAAGTCAAACAATTGTAAAGCAGAAAAGAAAATAGTGAAAAACTGAAAGCGGAGCTAGACTACTAGTATACAGAAAAACCAAACAACATTAGAATTTTTCACGTTGGTGCCACGTAATGTTTTAAGTGAGAACAGTCGGTAATGTAAGAAAAAAATTGCTCCTGTAAATCCTTTAGAATGTAAGAGTTGGTATCCACGACAAAATCAATTTTGAACGGACCTAGAAATAACACTTGGAATTCTGGGATAATAATTAGCCCTTTAAGGTGCACAATCAAATCATCAAGATAGATATGGATACTGATCAATTCATCCAGAGTTGTTTGTATAGGTCTTTTAAAATCGGTACTTGTATAAGGTAAGCCAGAAAGAAGGTATTTATTAATCATGGTCCCCCAATTTATGATAAGAGTGGTTTTGTGAGCATCTTCCCCCTTTCCCTTGATCCGGTTGTAACCCAAAAAATTGTCAAGGGGCTCATATGTGACCTCACAACCTGTTGCATAATCATTTCCATATTAAGAGGAGGAAAAGGATTTCTCATAATGGCCTAACTGAAGGTGAGAAAACTAATGCAGGTTCTAATATGATCAGTGGTCTTCAAAATAGGTACCCAATTGGAAACTCATTCAGGGTAGACTGGAAAAATGATCCCAGACCATAATAAATTTTCCAACTCCCTTTGAAAATTTGATTTAAATGCAAAGTTAATAGGTCTTAGTTTATGCCTAACTGGTTTCATGCCTTCCTTGATGGGGATAGCATGTTGTATAAGACCAGGATCAAAACCACGAAGATACTCATAAGACCAAGAAACAATATCTTGAAATCTACCAAGTAGCTTGGCCAACTTCATTTCTTCTTTACCAAAACATTGGACACTTATTTTAACATTCCTTGAATATTTGAGTGCCCCAATGTTCAAGGAGATGGTTTCACCCACCTTCCTTCTTGACTCCTCTTCTTTTTGTTTCTCCTTGTTGCCTACATCACTTGAAGAAAATGAACTCTCTAAAGGAGTCAAGCCTTTAGGAATCTTGTTATTTTATATGGACATAATTTCCTTAGGCTTAAAAGGTTCATTTTGAATGAAAGCACAATTGCTCTCATAATTAGGGAAAACCTGCCAAGATTCTATATTTTCGGGAATATGTGGACGATATAGATATTGAAAGGTACAATCAATTCTGTGTGGTAGAAGTTTCCAATTAGGAGAGGATGCAAAAACCACTAATCAATCGTCCATTAAGTTTAACTCCCTCTTAACATGAGTGATGTTGAAAGATAAAAGGTTTGAGATAAGCGCCCAAACAATTTGGGCATATCGTTTCATCAACTTGTTGCTAGGAGAGTAAATTTTACGTACAAGGTTCACAACAAGCTCAGAATCCCCAAAAACTAAAAGGTGACCACAACCAAGATTATACGCGTTCTCAATGCCTAATAATAAAGCTTCGAATTCTGTGACATTGTTAGTGCAAGAAAACTCCAAACTGTAAGAAAAGTTATGGATTTTGTCTACAGGGGAAATCAAGATAATGCCATCTTTGTTACCTTCATTAGAGCATGAACCATCAAAGTACATGTGCCACATACCATCATCTAAATCAATTTGTTCCAAGGGAATGTTATCCTCCTCAGAAAATATGGAAAACACTCATAGGTCCTCTTCGATATAGTTTACATTAGGTTGTGGGACACTCTCTATGTAAGGTGATATCCTTCCCTCTCTAAGGACTATAATGTTTTTATCATTCCAAGGAACGGATAAATTTGTTTCGTCGAGTGAGAGGTATCCACCCATTAAGGCTTTCCAATCTCTTCCCAAGATGATTGAGTAATTGCTTATTGGCATATCAATTACTTGAATACTAAGGGTTGTCCTTATTTTAGGGTGTGCGCACAAGACTAAGGTTACATATTTAATCTCACCTATGGTTGTTTGTTGTAGTCTATTATAGGAGAGCATTCTTCTAGCATTTTCATTTGTACAAGACAAGCCTAGCTCTTCCATAATAATCTTTGACATGACACTTGGGTCCGAACTGCCATCAATGAGGCAAAAATGGGCGATCTTATCCATAATCTTTACAGAAATGTAAAAAGGGGGATTTTTTATAGGGTATCTAAAGTTACGTACACCTACTTTATTTACAGATGAATCCTCTTTGTTTACTTCTTTAGAAAGATTGGCTACAACAGAAGATTTTCCTTCCATGAATTGTTTCAGATGCATCTGTTGTTCAGGGATGGCAACCATGTCCAGAAGGGTGGCATTTGCTTTGATGTTGGCCAACTGATTCAAGCTATTGTACTTGGAAGAGTGGAGAGGGGAATTTGTTCCTTGACTATCACAAACTTTAGGAACCTGAACAGTAGCAGCGGGGGAGGTTGAGCTTGGGCTGGAAGAATTGCAGGGAGGATCAAATTTCCCCTTGGGAGCATAGGCTTTGTTCCTAGTATTGATGATTATGACATCTTTTGGCTCTGCAAAATCTAGGACAGTGATAGTAGTTTCTAGTCTTTTATGAAAGATCTTATCTCTGGCACTCTTCCTTACCTCACATGTGGCTTCCTCGTGGTGTTCTTCACAGAAGTTACACAAACTTCGAGCCAAGATAGATTTAGGCTGAAAATTATTTTCAATCAGGTTTCTGAAAGGGGGTGCAGAAGAGGATGAAGCTCTAGGGATGAGAAGTGAGACAATACCCTTTTTCTCAAACACTATCATACAATTATTCATGTCTTGTACTAGTTGTGAGAGGGCGTACATGTCTATCTATTTAACTGATTCTCCCTGAGGAAGACTTGTTCTTTCAAGATGTTCTTCATACTTTAAACAAGTATGCAGAGTGGAACCGAGATTATCAATGGCTTTTTCCTCAAGCCTATGATGGTAGGGGGAAGGTAATGCATTGTAGTAATGCATGAAAGCAGCTCGGTTCTGAGGTTGAATGAGCTCAGGGATATGATTGTATAACTTAGTGAAAGACAAGTTGAAGGACTTGATAGTCTCGCCATCCTTATAGGCGATGTTATTGTATTCCCGTAACTTCTCGGCTGGGCTTTTAGATTTCCCATAAGTGGATCTGAACCAATAGATTAACTTCTCCCAAGTAGAAATAATCTTAGGAGGAAGGTCAAAGAAATCGATCGCAGCCTTTCCCTCGAAGGAATTGACGAATAAGTGCATGCAAGTATCATTGTCATTGGCTCCTATTTTGTGACAAGCATTAGAAAATGCCACCAGGTGTTTGTTCGTAGTGATAGTGTTATTTCTTGAAAACCTAGGAAGATGTTATTTTAATTTAGGAAGTGGACGAGTAGTAGGTGCTAGGTTAAGAGGAGAGGACACATGCCATGGTGTGGTTGTGGCATCTTCTTCAAACTAAAAAAGCCCATGCTTTTTAATGACTTTGGTGGGGTTTGTGGTAGATTGGACAGGGATATGATGGCTATATAAGCTACCGATCACTGACAAAGATGAAGATTAATAAGAGGAAGCACTTCCCGTGCTACCAGAGCCACCACTAGATTCCATATTTTGAATGATAGGTGAAGGATAAAAAGACGAACTTGAAGAATCAGACAAAGTTATCCTTAGAGAACTTTGTTGGGTAGATTTCACAATGTTCCTTCTTCCTATTTCAGCAATAGGATTGATTTAAGGTGATAAGCCTCTTCTTCTTCTAGAAACACAAGAATCTAAGGACATGAAAGAAAGGCCTAAAACTGAAGAAACAAGAAGGTTATTGTTGATTTCTAGTATACCTACGTCTAGATTCCAATCATTCTTGAGCACTAATATCTCGTTCAATTTTTTCCCATGAATGATTAAGCTCAGCATGAGTGTTGGTAGTGTCTAAAATGGTGTTAAACAGGTTCAAAGCAATGTTGGTATGATCTTGAAGACCGGATTCAATATTGGGTTGCCTTGCAATAGGTGCATTCATTAAGAAATAAAACAGTCAAAGAATCAATATCAGAAAAATAGATGTATTCAATGATAATCGAGTATAAAAATTAAACAGCGAGATATTGAAGATCTCCCCAGTATGGTCGCCAAATAAATGTTGAGGAAAATATATGAAATAATCTTACTCAAGCATTTTCAAATTCTGCTTGGCTAAAGCAAAATATATGGGAATGTCACCCTATATGTATAGTCATCAAAAATAATATCCTAACTCGCAAGTATTGATTACAAGTGCTTAGACTAGTATTTTTATAAATAAAAGCTTGCTGGAAAATTCATTATTAATATGATTTTGTGAATATAAGAGTTGCTGAAATAAATGTAGAGACGGAAGTAAAGACACCAAGATGATAATCAAGATAGATGAGACATAAATAAATCCTTTAGTTCATTCCAATTCATCAAAGAGTCATTCTCTTTACAAAATTTTGTGAAGAATTTTTGGACAAATTCAAACTTAGACGTCCCCGATGAAACATACAAATGGACCTCTGACAAAAAATCAAAAATGAACTCTAAAAGTTGGATCAGCTTGCCACAGATTGTTTCCCACTCAACTCTGCACAATATCCTTTGTCAGTGATTAAAACTAATTCACAAACAGACAAGTCCACAAATTATCAAATATAGATCAACACCTCTGAAAAACAAGTGTCTAAATGATGTAATTTAGCTCTGAATATTGTTGTCTACAATAAGAACCTACTATCATAAAAAAGAATTAGGCTTGTGATCAATTAAGGAATGAATGAAAAATGAACTATCTCAACACAAACTCAAAGAGAAAACCTTAGTATGCTTCTCCTTCTATCATCCTCTTGTTCATCCCTTTCCTTTTGCCTTTAAGCAAATTAGAATTGGTTGAAGTAGTTGAACTACCTCATTAGTTAAGTCAACTAAAAACTCAACCAACTTTTTAGTTAAGGGGAAAAGTAATAATCATAATAAGGGTTATAAATAAATAATAACTAGTAGGTGGGACCCCTTGTGACTCCCTTTAGTTCTTAACAATCATAACATAACTAGTTAATTAAACAAAACACCCTTGCTTGTGACTCCCATCATCACACATTCATATTTGACAATTTATCTCATTGATATTTGAAATGATTTTCAAAAATATGTTACTCATATATCCAAATAAAACATGTTGTCCAAAAAAACTTATGAAGTCAATTGTCATCAACAATAATAAATAAAACTCAAAAACCATATTTTCCACTATGACATGCAATCCTTCCTTGATTACTACTGTCACCCTTTGATTTCTCCAAATTTGCCTTTGGTTGTGCTAAGCCTTTAGGCCTAATCTCGTTGATCACATGAGAAAAATTGTCCCTCAAATGCATCCAAGAAGACACGGATTTATCAAAGCCACTGGAGGGTGAGGAAGGGGCAGCAATGGATTTTCCTTTGTCAGGGGTATGGTGGGCCTCAGTTTTCAATCTTTTGATAGCATGGGAGGATTTCACTGGTGAGTGGGTAGGGGCTACTTGGACAATCTAATTGTTAGGTGGGGGAGCAGGTAAGGATAAATTAGGCCAGCCACGATGTTGGGAGAGTGACGGGTGGACAATCTCTTTCCATATGTCATTTTTGGGAACGTCGGGTTGCAATGAGACATGAGGGGGAAAGGGAATACTAGGGGCTTGTGGTGCTTGGAAGGGAGGCCTTTCAGGCCTAGGTTGGACCACAACTTGCCCAATCCAATTGAAAAATACGGCCTGAAACAATTGGCCTAAATCTTGTGAGTCAGCATCAAAGTGTATGGAGAATCTTGGCCTTCTTAAGCCTCTGTTCCAATTACCTCTCCCTCGGTTGCCTCTACCATGGATACCTCAGCTGAAAAAGCTCATTCCTGCATGGATGATTCATTATCAAATAGTTCCTTTACAACCATACATGAAAAATCCTTAAAAATATGAAATAGACTTTGACTCAGCAACATATCAGACTCATGAAATCCAATCCATATAAATTGTTTAATAGTTGTCAATGAGCAAGGGGTGAACAAAAGGTCATGGGATATGTGAGGGTTTTGTATTGAGAAAAACATGATAAAATGAGGGGGACAAGAAGCATGGTTATTGTTCAAAGACAACAAACAATCCACTGTAATGCAAACCAAAGAAAATATCACAGTGATCCAGCCAAGAAACTGTGATTTCAAACTACTTCAATACAAAATTCTTCTTTACTGTAATTAAATTTTAGAATAGGGAGTGAAAAATGAATGTGGCAAGGCTATGGGGTTGTAATTAGCAAAAAGCAAAATAATGGTAGGGAAAGAAAGAGGATATTGTTCATAAAATTAATTAAGTAATCCACAAAACCATTATGTAAAAGGAAATAACACCAACCAAATAATCATTGTGATCAAATGAAAACTTCTTTGTATAATTCAATTAAGTTTGTGCATTGACTTGCTCATTGTTTGTAATCAGACTTTTAACACAGTGTCACCAAACAAGACAACATGCATCCCACAACAACATGTATAAGAGTTATGTTTCTTCTCATTGTCCATTTTATATTTTAAAACAATTCCCAAATGAATACACAGTCATTTATTTCCACTTTGTTCAGCGTCAAATCATCAACCACTGCCCACGAATTATTTCAATCATCAAATACAGACTCAAAAGTCATGCCTAATTCTGTCCTTTAATTCATTTAATAATTAAATTGTAATGAGTTTATATTGTCACAGATCATGTGTCTATCTCTGCTACGATGCATGATATTCATCAACACACATAACAAATAATCAAATACAACCATCAATATTTTAATTGCAAAGATCCTAACTTACCATTTAAACACATAAACAACAATCACCATTTTAACTCATACTATGCTTGGAATACACAGACCATTTGCCAAAACGCAGAGTATTTATGTGATTGTACCGATCCAAAGCATCCAAAATGTTGGGTTATCAATCAATATAATGAGGTATCAACAGTAAGCATGATCTCATCTCATAAATTGATCCAATTTGCAACAAAACCATATTTATTTAAAACTCGTGACCATCTCTGATGGCGCAATGAATAATATACATAGCATATACAGTGAATGGCCATGCCATAATTACAATGATTGCAATACTCCCATGGCAATTAAAACCCACAGTCACAGAAATCATCAACTCAACCTAACATGGTGTAGGAAGACCACACATACCCACGCATTACACACGAAGCATTGTTGTGACTTAATCATTTAAAACTAATGCTAGGTTAATAATTCAATAATCCTAATGTAAAAGAAAGCAACCGTACAATCTCATTTCTCCAATCAACCAATTAACCATGTTGATCTTATCAATTTTACTATTATAATAACCAATTGTAGTGACTAAAAACCAATAACAAAAACCATTGTCAACATAATCAACAAAGACGATCCAATGATAGAATATTGTTGACGATCCACCACCAAATCTTAATAATCAATAGCATACCTGACCTATCATAATTGTTCCCTCTATCAAAAGCCATGCTTGAGAAGTCAAGGGTTTGCTATGTGGACCAACACAGGGAGACTAGAGTCGACCCCCCCCCCAAACATCGGGTGAGAACCTCCGAGACCAACAGTATACACACAGTGTATACCACCAATAAATTCACAGACAGGGTGACAATTACCATGATAGGGGAGATTATGAACAAAGGAGAAAGGCTTCATTTTAGACCTGTAACAATACCAGGGTAACCCTCATGGTTTTCTCAATCAACTGAAGAATGTTGAGATAAAACGAAGCTGATAAATAAAAATCATTATTAAGCAAGCCCTTTGGCATAACAGTTATCATAAACCCCTGTGAAAACACCAGTAACATGAAAAAACCCATACCCAAGTGAACGATACACAATGACACAAAGTGTTTCAAACCCAACAAACCCCATAACAGCAAACGACTGGGTATGGTGACAAGAAAGCATGGATACAGACAACCAATATGGATAGAATGAAAACCCTTCAACCAAGACCAATAAGGATAACAAATATCCTTCATGGCTTCTAAACTCAGATTGATCAATGAAACTCTAACTTCAAACATAATCGCAATGAAACCAGACCAACCATTCATTCCAGAAAAATATCACAATTTTACACAATTGCAAGACTTAAGGAAATCACGGACCCATACATCACTGAGCCAATATCTATTTCATAACTAGAGTGGGTTCATGGATGGCAAAAAGACATACCTATAACCAAGAAATCCTTAAAAACGTGAGCTTGGTCGAGCAGTTCTTCCTCTACTAGAAAATCGAAGCTTAACCACAACGAACACAGCTAAACAATAGCCAGGGTGACGGCTAGTGGGAGGGGTATGGAGTGACATGTAGTAAATGCACGTCGCCTCCACCCTCCAGTCATTCAATTCCTTAGTACACGTCATCCCACCAATTCATTACTTCATTCAATTAAACCATGCAACGAAACCAACATCCACTAATTGCCAAGAGCACCACCCTATGTCACATTAACCACTACCAACCATACTATAGCACATATCACATGTATTTCCATATAACTCAATAGATCGTATAGCCATTAACCCATTATCTAGGACTAACAACAATCCATCTAAACTTCAAAATGCATAGTGCATCATATTAGTATAATCTAGTTTCTTCTTTTTGCACTTTGTCATATTTGTTTTATCTCTTTTCAACCGCTCTTATATATTATTACTAACATGTCTCTTATGTAGGTGTTACAGTAATGGATCCAAGAACAGATAGCAAGGGTAACAATGGATAAATTTAGATCGTAGAGCAAAAAAAGCACACATAACATGCCTTATCCATCATTCATTTGTCACAATTAGAACCAACACATAATAGACCTTATCCACCGCCAATAAAACCAAGATTTCATCAATCATGTAGAACTCCGTAGCAGTGTCGAACAATATCATAACATGAAATAAGAACCAGATCTGATCACCCAATATACAAGGGGGTCCCACCTACTAGTATATATGTCTTGTTGGCTTATAGTAATAGGCTTTAGCAATAATTTGTGGGCAAAAATCCTCGTTGCAATTTTAATCGTCAACATTAGGGTCTTTTATTATGGTTGCTGCAAAATATGGCATCGTGCGCACTACAATTATGATCATACAATCATGAACAAGGTTCCACAACCTATGTGAGCCGAACTATATCACGCCAATATCCTCAGCCTATGATGTAACCCTAAAGATATAGCTACCTTACTCTCCTACAACTCAACATCTTACCAAAATGTATCACAATAGCTCCCAACCCGAATTTCTACTAACAGACAACCACACTCTGAACAACAGTACTCTCTAATTGATCGAACCCTGACCTACACCTCCTAGGTTCTTATTTATATTGTTTTACAGTATTATTAACCATTACATTCCAAAACCATAACCCTAACATGGTTAAGTATTACTGCCTCCGCGCCTTGCATGCTTTCCTTCTTTGCATGCAGATTTCCCTCACACGTGTTGCTTTTCCTCCCATTTGTTCTTATCCAAAACTAGGTTTTATCCTCCAAAATAGGTATTTCCTAAAAATAGTCTTGCACCCACCAGGCCCCCAACACTGACATGTGGCTCATCTCGATCCACATATATAATGTGCTCTCCCTAAACAACCTTTGCTAGGTTTTGGAACTTGTCTACAAGTTCCCTTCCTCTTGCCTAGACCTATGCTCCTTTTCCTATCATTGCCTCCACCAACTACGTTGTGATCTACTCATGGATCATTGTTGTGATTTTTGTGTGTGCATGCTCAATGCTCTTCTTCTCCTCCTCTAGTTGTGTGATCATCTACACGGCTTGTTCCTAGAGTGGTTCCACTTCTGCTTGTCTCTCATGTTTCTGCCTCTGCGTGGATTTTAAATCCTCCTACATCTTGTTTAAATATTGATTTCCTTTTACACGCTTTGTAATGTTCATTGTCTTATGATTTTGTCTAAGCTCTTGGATATTTTTGTTTTCTATTTCTTCTTCCCAATCATATTGTTGGACCTTCTCATCCTCCTCTAGTGTTTTCTAGAGATGCGTTGTGCGGTCAAACAATTATACTACTGCATTGACTTGTTTCTCCATCTCGCCTAGTTCAAGTGTATCTTCTTGTTTCCTTTGTTCTCTCACCTCCGGAGGAGTTGTGGGCTTGAGCTTCTCTTTTAATTCATCTATCTCATGCATGTACTAATAGAGTGTATGTGTGATGAGGTTTATATTCTCCTCTTCACTTCTTTCTATTTTTTGCGCACTGTTAGGGATGCGATTATACACCGTTATCAAGCCTTTTTCCATTATGTTTGTGCGTTATTTTTCCTCTTTGGTTTCAAGCTTGACCAGATCGAATACCAGTTCTAAGGCTTCCTTGCCATTCTTCATGTGCTACAATTTTGTTGTGTTTGTTCTTGCCCGTGACTGCACCTCCTGCGTGACACTGAATTAAAGCTTGTGCAGTGCCTTGGCTGGTATATTTTCCATTACCAACTCTACTTGTGCCAGATCCTTTAGTGGTGTATGGGCTAGGGTCTCATCCATATGCAACATGTTGGTTGTGAATTGGAAGTTTGGGCTCACCTGCACTATATTTTGGATGGTATCTTGCTCGCTCTATGTGGCCTTTACCTCTATTTCTGTTTTTGTGGGGAAGGGCTTTGTCCCCCTTTTTCAGCCTTTGTGTTGCTCTCATATACTCTAGGACCTGCCTTATGTCGGTCATCTCCTATTGAATTCGGTCTCTTTTGTGTTGGGCATCTTCAAACTCCTCAATTGTGCATTCATGTACTTTCTCTGCCATGGGTTCGGCGTTATCCTCAGTAATTGTGTACTCTAGAAGTTTCTTGTGTGCCTTGGCCTTCTTGCACGACCCCCCTGTATGAATGATTGGTCACTTGGGTTTCCCTGTTTCCTGTGGGGTGGTTGTCGAGGGGGTTTCTTGTTTCATTGTATCCCCCATTCCTTGCTCTCCTTGTGCTGGGGAAGTGTCCTTTTTTCCTGCCTACGCATATTTATTTGGCACACTCCCCTTCTTCTTCTCCGTGGACTTCTGACTTGGCTTCAACTTTTTCGGTGCAACACTATCTCTTGTAGGTGTCTTATATCCTCTTGCTTCTACCTCCTTCCCTATGGGCACTTCCTTAGCAATGACTAGGATCTTCCAGTCACGCATTTCCATTTCTACATCTTCTCCACTCATGCATTATCGAAGTTGCAACCATTCCTTGGTTGGATCCCTACACGCCTATATCCACATGGTGTGGTACGTGGCTCTGAATTTTTCAATACCTTGGTATTGCGTGACAACCTCTGGAGTGATCCTCCATTTGTTTTCTATGTTTTCCTAGATTTCGTTGAAGTATCGTGCAAAGGTACTTGTGTTACCACTTCTTCTTTTGGGGTTTGAAGTTCTCCCCATTGAGGTATACCGCACTGCGTAACAACAACCTATCATGTCACAAAACTAAGAGTATGGTTGCTCCCTCCACCCGACTAATGCTATCATGATCAACAACCAAGAATAATGAAAGTTTGTCCCCAAATCATGTGCATCTTTGTAGTCATCAAGGAACAGGTTCAATATATAAGGGACCCAGCTGAGCATGGTTCCATTGGCACATTGTGTTGGAGTTGCGACAACCCTTGCGGGGACTTCCTCCTTGCGGCACTTTCTTAGCATATTGCAGGCCATAATATTTGTGGCCATTCTTATGGATGCATCACTGGTTCTTTTTATAATTATACCATGTGATCCCCTCTCTGTGCCATAGGTTTTCTTCATCTCCTTGGCAAGTGCTTTCTCCTTTGTTTTTTCATCCAGGTATTGTGTGGGACTCTCTCCCATAGACGGAAGACTTGTGATGAAGGAAATCAACTTGATGTTGATTGAGACGGGTTCCTCCAGCCATAAGAAGTCTCCATGGAGGATCCCCATTAACTGCTTGACACAATTGTTTACCTCCTTCCCCCTTCCAAAATGGGGAATTTCTACCAAGTTGAGGATACATGTGTTGGCCAAGCTGGTTGGCCAAGCCGGTTGCCCATGGTTTTAGTTGTAGTATAGGGTCACCAAAGGGTCATGTGCCTATGTTGTCCATGTATTTTTTTGTGAAAATTCTAGGAATTTTCCAGCTTCGACCACATCGTGGTCCGAATATTTCAACTTCTCCACGCACCCAAAAACTGATGGTGTGGTTTACACTCCCTCTGGAATGTGTGGTAGTACGATGGCTACATTGGATCACTTGCATGGGGACCACGCCATGGGTTTTTTTCCCTTTCTTTTGATTGGAATGATAGAGGTCCCAACCACCACTTTCATGTGCTCTGCGCCTAAGTCTGGTTGCCTAGTTAGGTCTTCGACCAGCCCTTCCTACTGTTGCACAGAATCTTCTTCCGGTTGTGGCCTTGGTGTCGTAGCCTTTGGGTGCACGTTGGCTTCACCATTTTTTATTTGGGCTTCTTCGACCCTCGCAGGTGGTTGTAGGTTTCCTACATCATTTGTTTGGCGGCCCTGCGCACTATCAATTTCCATGGTAGTCATTGTTGGAGCTTGTTCTTCTTCAACCACCGGTGTAGAGCTTGTTGGTTTGACGCGCAAGGAGGAAATTACATAGACATCGAATACTCCCTCTCTATGAGCCATTTCTTGCTCAAACTCTGCATTTTCATGTGGTGACCTAATGTTGTTGCAGGTTTTCTTCACGGTTTGGCTTGGTGCACCAATATTTGGTGTTTCCATCGTGGGTGTTGCTCATTTTTTGTCAAATGGGATTCGACTAGTTCGTAGTGTGCACTCGTCTATTCGCTTCTACTCTGTGTTCTCTCTATCGTTGCAAGTTTGAAATTTCACAATAAGTTGTAATATGTTTGTGTTTCCCCTTTATATAGAATGTGTCATCAATTTCGTGAAGCTTCTGGGAGAAGCTTCCCTGGTTGTGATTGATGCAATAAATATTTACGAGTACATTCCATTTAATTTCATAAATCTGCCAGTTGGCGCCTTTTTGTCGTAACCGTCACTTTTTTCTTTTCTGACCATTTGTCTTTTTTCTGGTGTGTTGAATTTTTTAAGTGCGTTGTGCATTTTCGCTATGATTTTTTGTTAGTGTGCATTGTTTTTCTTTCTGTTACCATATGTTGTGTGTTGTGTGTTGTTATTTTTTCTTTTGTCACGCTGAGTCCACTTTTTATGTGCCCAATGTTTCCCAATATTTTTTTTATTTTCTTTCTTTTCTATTTTTTTATTTGTTTTTCCTTCTTTTTCTCCTTTTTATTTCTTTTTTTCGTTTTTCTATCCTAGATTTTACTATAGTAAACTATGTACATGTCTTTCTTACTGCATTGTAACTTTTAATTATTAGGAGTTCAATTGTCCCTGTACAGTTTCAGTCGACTCTCGTTGATCATTCCCTTCAGTTTTGTTCCTTTCAGATCCTTTAGCTGCATACATCCCCCATCTGTGACAGTATTTACTTCATAGTTCCCTAGCCAATGCATTCTAAACTTACGAGGATGTTGAAAAAATGTATTGTCATAGAGCAAGACTATGTCTCCTTCCTTGAAACTCTTCCACTTGATATGTCTATCATGCCATGATTTGTCTCTCTCTTTCTGTACTTCTTGATGAAATCCTTCTAGAATCCTATCCTCTTCCATCTCGATCAGTTAATTTAACCTTTCCTTTACTGCGCCTGTTTTTGTCATGTTGGTAATTTATGTTACGTGTAGACAGGGTACCAGAAATTCAAATGGTAGTACTACTTCCTACCCATACACCAACCTGAATGGTGTCTTCCCTATCAACTTCTTACATGTAGTCATGTATTCCTATAGTATTGTTGGTATTTTCAAATCCCAATCATCCATGTTGACATTATAGATCTTTGTCATAGCATTCTCCAAGATATTATTGAAGGCTTTTATTGTTCCATTTGCCTGAGGATGGTAAGGTGTACTCTTTTGCTGATAGACATCAAACTCCTCATTCATAGCCATGATAGTGTTTTTGATGAAGTGATTACCTTGGTCACTCACCAAGATTCTTGGACATCCAAATCTGGTGATCACTTTTTCAAGAACAAAGTATGATGTTGTCTCTGCGCTGTAGACTTTGACTAGTGTTGCTTCTTCCCATCTTGTTAAATATTCTGTCACAGTAATGACATATCTTGCTCCTGATATTTGTGTTGGTGGATGGATTGACCCAACAAATTCTATTTCCCATTTTTCAAATACTTGCAAAGTTACTTGTGGTCTCAGAGGCATCTCATACTTTGTTGGGTTTGCCAACCCTCTGACGAACATCACATTGTTGGAAATATTCCTTAGCAACTATGTGGATTGTTTGCGACCATAGTCCTGTGCACAATACCTTTTGCGTGATAGTTTTTTCTTCATAATGTCTTCTGGCTATTCCCTCATGAGATTTTGCCAAAATTCTAGGCCTTTCATGTTCTAGTACACACGTTCTCAAAATGTTGTCTAAGCCCATTTTGTAAAAGTGTTCGACAATTAGTTAATAGTCTGCAGTTCTGACTACCATATTTTTCTTCTGCGCAGTGCTAAATTCTTGTGGCATAATCCTTGTACTTAAGTATTCAATAATTTCAGAAAAATATACATCGCATATTTGTACTAAAAACAAATACGCATTAGGGAAGTTGTCTTCCAAGTTGGTAGGTTCCTCTCCATTAGTGACCCTTGACATGTGATCTGGTCCTACATTCAGCTT
>SNQJ01S0013907.1:13409-42159 GCA_010110895.2 Picea sitchensis
TTCTGTTCTGTTTTTTAATTATCTTCAGGGCCTACATGTTCTTCCTTCTTCAATTCACTTTGTCATCTTCAAAAATTCATTTCTCCTCAACCATGAGGATCCACATGACGTGCCACATACCACCGGAAACAACATGATGTATACTATTCATCCATGGGTGTTTTATATGCATGTGCATTTTCCTTCATGTCCAAATACCTTAATCAATCTTGCGGTCCAAAACCCATGACTAGGGTTGACATCAATGACAACAACCAATATTCCAACAAGTACCTCCTTCTAGGTTTATCTCCGTGAGCCTCTTGAACGGTTCTTCCCTTTTCAGTATGGATTCACTGGATGCTTGAACAATATGATTCAAATTTTTACTCTTTTCCTTCCAACAAGAATTTAACTATATTATCCGACTTGGGGAGGGAAGATACTCCTCTCTTCTTCTTAGTTCTGTCATGTTAGAGACTTTGGTTTCAAAGGGTAATAAAAAATCATTGTAGAAACCTTCTTCATTCTTCAGATCATCTTGCAAATACTCATGGAAGGAATGTGCCCTCGAGCCAAAAGAAACAATGTTTTTCAAAACCTCCCATGCCTCTGTGATCAATGC
Organism: Picea sitchensis; assembly: GCA_010110895.2. Classification (NCBI taxonomy): domain Eukaryota; kingdom Viridiplantae; phylum Streptophyta; class Pinopsida; order Pinales; family Pinaceae; genus Picea; species Picea sitchensis. The sequence goes on from SNQJ01S0013907.1 coordinate 14,014, forward strand.
CATTCTCTTCTTAATATTCCTTTCTACATAACTCCTGGCTGATGTAAGTAGGCTTGAAGATCCTTTCAAATTAACATTGGGTGTGGTGGGTCTGATTATTGAAAAATGACTGGAAATAAGTGGAAGAGGAATTAAGGAATCTTCTAGTTCCCTGATCCTTTCTTTCAACTTAGTGTTTTCTGCTTCCAGACCACCAATGGAATAATCAAGAGCATCCCTAGTTTCTCTTTGAATTTTAGAGATTTGGGATGACCACATATTTTTTAGATCAACCTATGAATGATATTTTCCTTTCTTATTTTTCATATCACCTTTTTCAATAATCAATTTCTTAGATTCCTTGTCAAAGGAAACACTTTGGAAAGAGAATGACTCTTCTTCATTGAAGGTCTCTTTCTCAATGACCTCTAATGATGAATTTTGATGGGCCATGTTTCCTGGCTGATGAATTGAGGGAAACATTTTCTAGATATCCGCCTTGAGCTCCATGTCTTCAAGAGAGAAGCTATTGATGTCATTTTCTATGAGATGGTCTTCTTCCTCTTGCACAACATTCTTCCTCTTCTTTCTCAAAGGATCTTGTGTGAGCTCTCGATTTTTCTGGGGGGGAGAGGGGGGGGATTCTTCTCTCCTCCGCCGCTTGAACTATTGTTGGTAACTTTCCTAGTTGGGCGGGCCGTTTGATATGGATTATTTTTCGGAAAGAAATGAAAGTAGATATATTCAATGAAATACTCATGAAAATTTTCAGAAATAGAGAAATACAACAATACTTGATTTCTATTAATGAAAAAATTGTAAAGAGACTGTGAAAATATAGAGTGCAAGACTCGCTAGAATGGTGACAACTTTATCTCTGAGAAGAGATGTGATGACCACACTCATTCACAAGGATATGATTGCGATGAGGCTCTGAAGGCATTTTTATGATAAACATGAATGCCAAAAACCTAACCCTAGGAGATGAAACGCCAAAAGTCATGTGGGCCCCGTTTGGGTAAGTTAGTACATTAACTTCCCAGAGTCGTAAATTTTGCATATGATATATGTTTTAGGCGCATGATAGCCCGTTGGAAAGGTATTTTAGAGAAATACACATTATATCATTAAAATTTGACTCCATTTATAGTTTGACTGCGACACACTGAAATAACACTGTTTAGGGCCCTAAAATGGCCCTATAAGTACAACATGATGTGCTGACATGAAAACATACAAAATAAGCTAGTTGGATTAGGTGGGAGGCCACTAGTATCCACCTGGAAGAAGTGCATGGCTTCAGACAACCCCAGAAGTGTAGAACCCACAATTACAAAGAAGTACAAAAGAATGTGTTGAACTAAAAACTGACAAGAGGAGCCAGTTGGAACAGGTGGGTGGTCACCAATATCAACCTGGATCACCGTTGGAGCATTGCTATGGAATGTGGTAGTTTTAGCAGTAACAACTGGAGATTGGGCGCTCTTCTCATTGGGACCCTTTCCTTTTTGCTTGTAAAACTCGTTACTACTAAGTATTATTTCCAAGTCACCAACATTGTGTGTAGGAGTGCATAGGTTGTTGTCTTCTTATTCACTCAAAATAATATGAATGAATGAGTTGCTGAATCCTACTGACAACATATGTTCCATGAATATTTTTTTTAGGGTCAAACCCCTTTATCTTTTCAACATATTTCAGATTTACATTGTTGAAGTGATTCACAAACTCATCAATTTTGTTTATATTTTTGAATATGAAGTCTCCAATTTTCCACAGCAAGGGGATGAATTGTTTTTTCCATTTTTTGTGGAAAAAGTGTAGCCATAAATTATATTGCCTCGCCACTTCCGTAATAAAAAATTTATCAGATACATGGTATGGAAAAATAGAGGTATTTTCTTTGGAACAGAAGATCCTTATGACACTGTGATTTTCCATCTGTTCTATTGTTCCCCTTTTCTCCAAGAATTTACTTTCCTAGTCAGATATCCTGGGGGTATTTTTACCAAACAACAGTCCTTTCAAAAATGAAACGAAATCATTGTAAACTTCGTAAAAATGCAAAGAAGTCCCGTGTCTCCACAATTCTTGATACCAGAAGGTAATTGGATCAATTTCACAGTTCAACCTCTTACATATAGTCAATTTTGGAAATTGATAGCAATATACTATCACAAATACTAAATAGGAATCCATAAATAATTTCTTATCCCTTTTGTAATGTGATAATTGAAGGAAATTTCAATGGAAATCAATTTTCCCCAGTCGAAGACAGCTTTCTCTTTAACTGTAAAATATAAAATATAAAGAATCATGCGAGAAATGGTGGCAGTGCTTTCTTGACCTGTCAACTTGGTAAACAACCAAGAGATTTCCTAGAAGGGGTTTTTAAAAGAGTTGACAGCTGCGGGATTCTCCAAGAACTCAGGAAAGAGATCCAGTCCATTGTCATGTTTCTTCAGAAAATTTCTGTAGTCTTCTCCTTTGAAGGTAACTATTTTCTCAGTGAGCTTTAACATCTTACGAAAAATTTACGGTGAAAGAGAGATGGGGGAATGATCCCGGAGTTATATAACTTGTTGGCTCGGTACACACTTCTCGATGCACCATGCAACAAGTTATTTGTAGTCAAATACCTCCGGGACACACCCTGTGTGAGCAATTCCAAATGTCCATATTATGTATTTTTGTGCAGGAGGAGAGGAGTAATACGAATACGCTCTAGACCACTGAAATTTCTGGTCTTCATGACCAAAAATATTCAAAGTATCACCACATAATTGCTGTCTAACTGTTGCTACCATAGGTTGATGAGAGTGTTCTTTCAACTGGATAATAACTTGAAATGAATCCTTTCAGAGATATAACAATAATACAACCCTTGTCCAATCGTGATTTAATGCAATTTAATGAAAAATATTTTCGATCCCTTCTCTTATTAATGACAATATTTACAGAGCATGCATGATCAGTTATTAACATTAAACCATATTAAATGCATATTGGGAAAAACATGAAGATGGCAGGGACGAACAAGAGAAATTTGAATTTGGGGATTTTTTGTGAACCCGCCAACCTGGGAACCCATGGTTGCGAACGATAAAAAATAGGCTAAGTGTTGCATAGCGGTCGGTCATACTTGGATACAGGAGAAATGAGATACTGAGGGGATCGGTACCCGCGACAAGTCTGACAATCATAATGTAGATCGCGGGTATTTTGGTGAAAAATGGAGATTGTAGAACTTGAATATGAAACCTTGAACCCGTGAACTCGTGGTTGCAAAAATGGTTAAGTATATTATAACAAGTAAGTCGGTCAGACTCATGATATAGGAGCATGGATGGAGGTGAAGACCCGTGAGTCTGCGAACTCATGAACCCGTCGATTTTTTAAATAAGACTAAGTATGGTAACAAGAAAGAGAAAATAGAAGGGAGAAAACAAAAGGGAAATGAGGGTAGGTATAGAAGAGGGAAAATACATGTAAAAAAGAAGTTGGGAAAATAGAAAAGGGAGGGAAATTTCAGAAGCAGGAATTGATCTCAACATTGCCTTTTCCCAAGCAACATGGGAAAGTCCTAGTCATGTATGATGGGCTTAGAATCCCCTATGATGGATCAATTCTTCCACTCTATAACCCCATTATGTTGTGGGTTGTATGGAATTGTCATCTCCCTCTTGATTCCTTCCTCATTGTAGGAACCCTCAAACTCCTTGGAGGTATACTCTTCTCCATTGTCTGATCTTAAGACTTTCATCTTCTTCCTTTTTTGGTTTTCAACTAGAGATTTGAACTCCTAAAACCTACTAAAGACCTCATCCTTGGTATTTTAGAAGTATATCCAATTCTCATGAGAGAAATCACTAATAAAGGAAACATAATACATGCTTCCTATCATTGACACTACTTACATCATTCCACAAACATTCAAATTTACTAGGTCTAGAATCTCCTTAGATCCATGCTTGTTGCTTGGGAAATTATCCTTGGCATGCTTGATAAGCATGCACCCTTTGCATACACCATGCTTCTCAATACTAAATTATGGAAGACCTGTAACTATCTCCCTTAGAATAGGCAATGACCTGTGTTGTAGATGCCCCATTTTTGGACCCAAAATATGGCCTAACTAATTTTTAAAAGCTTGTAAAGAGTTGCAAGTCTCTTAGCAAGGATGATTACATCACTTTGCCTAATTTATTTATTAAAGTATATAAGATATACATGGATCCCACTAGGATATGTCTTGTCTAATTGAAGGTTTGTATGTATCATATTTCTCAAAACAAGAAATGTCTGTTTTATGATGCACATATGGTTTGGATTAAGTGATGGAATGAGTTCAATTATAATTGCAATATATATTCATTATTCATTTCGGTTCCATGATAAATATAATTGAGGCATGAAGACTTATGGTATATCCCAGAATATGTTATAACAACAATCTATTATGGTTTACATTATATGTTACAAGTATGGGTTTAAAGTTGATAGTTTATGGTGATAAGATATAATGGTTACAAGGCATAGTTTTGAAGGCTCACAACCACATATTATAGTCTAGATATGAGGTTGGCCATACACCATAATATAATATATGGTTTTGAAGAAATCATGAGCATAGAACAATGGTCTCCATTTGAAATTAATGTCGATGCATTGGTATGATCAAATGGCATTACTTCAAAGTGTTTGCACAACTTTAACGAAGCCACATTAGGGTATTGAGGTTGGTTAATGATTTTACTTGCCATTTTCATAGGATTGAGAGATTTTTTTGAGTTATAAATCCTCCTTAATCTCAGGCTAATTCAGTGTACAATTCTGTTAACAATTTGAGCATTGCAATAATTTTGGGAAGGAGTTTAAGGGGCCAAGCTATCATAGGGTCACCACGTGAAACAAAGAGAAGCCATTAGCATTTTGGTAAAGGTATGTAGCTCTGTTTCTATTGTAGATGTATAAAGTAGTAGTGTAGCTGCTTTTTCATTGTCCAATATTCAAGTTGATGGCTATGTTTCACCTCCTCTGCCCTTGTTTGCATCTATTGTACATCTTAAAAAAAATGATGAATTTAATATGGGATATGCCCTCTTTTTAACTTAGAATTTCTTTGTATCTCTGTTATATTTTCCAGGCATGGAAAAAAATGATATGCAAATAATTTGAAGTTTATGAGCCGAATATTGCATGGACCATTTGAAGAGAGGTTTTGATTCCCTACAACTTGACCATTTGCTTGTTTTAGTCCCTCAACACACTATTAATTCTCATGCCATACTTACCCTATTTGCATTATGTTTTTTTGGTTTCATTTTAAATAAACATGGCTATTCCCATTTGTGAGAATCACTCCATTCTTCATGCATATATTTTAATTCCTCATACTCTGCTATTGATAAATACATGCATTCAAAACAAAGGTAAATATGATATTCATTCTTGATTCCAAAATACATATTTTTGGCTTAGTTTTGACTCCATTCCAAAAGAGAAGCTACAATTTGACTGGGTATAAAGTGTATACTTTTATCTCAACATTCTCTCCAACCTAAATGACGATTCCTACACTAGCATGCAAGAATTTGAGAAATAGAGTGAGATGTTAAAGTTTTGTTTAAAGAAAAAAAGAGAAATGCCTCGGTCTAAAAGAGCCAAGTAATTTTTTTTATTTAAAGAACCTGCATGCATCACCCATCTCTTTGAGCTCTTACTTCCATCTCCCCAAGCCATCATTTAATTATATTAATGAGCATTCAATGAAATACTATTTGTTTATATTTGCATGCAATTAATGCTATGATACATGTTTTTGTGTTTGATATATGAAGAGTGACTATATTTGTGCATATTGCTAGATGATCTTCTTTAGTAGAGGTTCACATGGATCAATAAGAGGACATGGAAGAATACCTAATGTTATTTGGAAAGAAGGGAGGAACAAGAGGATAAGGTTTTCAGTTTATTTTGATGCCAACTTTGATGAGTTTAACCAATTGGCACAAACTTGACATGTTTTCTTGGGTGGGAAGCAAGATTTACCTCAACCTTTTAGACATGGTAATGCCCCTTAAAAACCTCATCCAAGCAGAAAATAATTCCTTTGCATCCTCAAACCAGTCCCGTTAACGATGGGTAGGAAGGAAATCCAAATAAACCTATATATGGAATTGAAAATTGGCCCAACATTCATAGAAAGCCACCTATACCAGTCATTGCCTCAATTGCTATTTCAACCAATTAATTTTCTCAAAACCAACCATGCATTGAGATTAAGTCTTCCTCACTGAAGCTTCCAGCAGATGGAAAACAAAAGAAACCTCTAGATAAATCTTCTAGCACCGAGTCTTCAAAGTCTGTTTTTTCTCACTCCAAAGCAAACACTAAGGAGATACAAGGAGATAGTATGAAGAAGGTTTCACATATGGATATATTTCCAAAAATATCTCAATTTTTATGCTTTTATGTTTATGATCATTTTGATGATATGTGCGTGATTTTGACTTAATTTGAAATTTAAAATTTTGAGTTAAAATCTATAATTCTTAATACATTTACAAAACATCAAGTTATTCATTTTTGATATATGAAGGGACAAGGTTATGGTGTTAATATGTCTGGTTGGTTCTTCATATATATTATGGTCATGAGGTGTTTATGATTTTATATTGGTTGTTTCGAGAAGATTAATAGGAGCGACAAGATATATAAAATTGATGGGAGACATAAGATTTTAATAAGTTTAGTGGGACCCATGTCTATCTTATGTAAAGTCACAAATGTATTCCCAAGAGACTTTATTACATTAAGTTACATCGATCTTGTTTTATCTTTCATCTCTCATAAATATTGATTAAATAAAAAATGGTTGAAACTGATAATTGCTAAAAAGGGTACAAAAGGAGAAGAAAGATCAATTAAGAGGGAATATTTGGAGAGAGGTATGCTAGAGATTTGAGAGTTTTTCCACAATTGATTATTTTCTCATTCGTACTTAATTTTTTGTGGGATAAATATCTTTGTTGACAACAAGGATTTCTTTAAAAGTGGCAAAGAAAGACAAAGTGAGATTGATTTTGGTCTTCTCCCTTAAGGTTGTTTAATTTCTGCATTGTTTTCTCTCTTAAGAAGTTTCGATTTTTTCCAGTGCTAATCAATGTTATCTTATGTAAATTGTTCTCACTTGATGTTCAAACATCTATATCTCCTCCTCCATCAGATTTCCAAATAATTATCAACAATCATTCCAAGGTGTTTGGTGAAATGAGTAAGGGTCTTCCACCTGCATGAGATCATGACCATGCTATTCACTTGCAACTAAGAAGTGTACCACCTAACATTAGGACTTACAGGTATCCATATGCACAGATGAGTGAGATTGAGCGCACGATCTAGGAAATGTTAGAAGCTGGAATCATTCAACATAGCCAAAGTTCTTTCTCTTCACCAGTGGTGTTGGTTACAAAAAGGGATGGTTCATGTCGTATATGTCCAGATTATAGAAAACTCAACAAAATGATCATCAAATATAAGTTTCCTGTTCATGTCATTGATGAATTATTAGATGAAATTCATGGAGAAAAATTCTTTACTAAGTTGGATCTTCGTTCAGGATATCATCAAATTAGAATGAGGCAAGAAGACATTCCTAAAACAAATTTTAGAATAGATGAAGGTCATTATGAGTTTTTGGTTATTCCATTTGGACTTACTAATGCACCTTCCACATTTCAAAGCTTGATGAATTGCATTTTCAAGCCCTTCCTTAGAAAATTTGTGTTAGTATTTTTTGATGACATACTAATATACAAAAAATATTGGGAAGAGTATGTAAAACATGTTGACATAGTATTACAACTATTGGAAGAGAAACACCTTTATGAAAATCCTTCCAAGTGTGCCTTTGAGTTTTAAGAAGTGGAATGTTTGTGTCATATTGTATCTCATGAAGTTGTAAAAGTGGACCCTAACAAAATTAAATCTACGAGGGAATGGACAATTCCCAAAACCTTGAACAAACTTAGAGGATTCTTAGGATTAACAGACTATTACTCCAAGTTTGTCAAGAACTATGGTAAAACAACAACACCCCTAATGGAATTATTAAAGAAGGAAGATTTTTCTTGGACCGAAGAAGAAACTGAATATTTTGAAAAATTTAAGGAGGCTATGTGTACAACTCCCGTCTCGGCCACACCTAACTTTACAAAAACATTTATTGTGGAGTGTGATGCCTCAGGCCATGGAATTGGTGTAGTTTTAATGCAGGAAGGAAGACCCCTTGCCTTTGAAAGTAACCAACTTAAAGGGAAAACTTAGTCAAACCCATTTATGAAAAAAAAATGTTGGACATAATACACATAGTTCATAAATGATGCCCCTACCTAATAGGAAGACACATCAAGGTAAAAACAAATCATGACAGTTTGAAATACTTCTTGGAGCAACGATTATCTTCAGAAGAGAAAAAAAAATGGGTTACAAAGATGTTGGGTTATGACTTTGAAATTATCTACAAAAAAGGAAAACATAATGTTGTGGCAGATGCCCTTTCCAGGAAAGAAGAAGAAACTGAAGATTCACTATGTGATATTTCTATCCCGCAATCTAATTGGGTGGAAGAATCAAGGATAGAGTAGAATCAATATCAAGAGGTATGCAAGATCATTCAACAACTACATGAAGACCCAAGTTTAGTATATAATTATGTATGGAATAATGATTTTCTATGGTATCAAGATTGCCTATACGTATGTAAGAATTCCCAACTCAAACAAAAGATCCTTCTGGAATCGCACACTTATGCTATAGGGGGACATTAAGGATTCTTGAAAACATACCACAAGATCAAAAAGGATTTTTTCTAGGAAGGTCTTAAAAATGATGTTCAAATGTTTGAATATTTGGTCTTCCAAAAAAATAAGGGAGATACAATCAACACTACAGGTATCCTAAAACCATTAGCTATACCAAGCCAATGTTGGGAAGAATTTTCAATGGATTTTATTATAGCTTTACCCAAATACGAAAGAAATACTGTCATCATGGTAGCAGTGGATCAACTAACAAAGTATGCTCATTTTCTCTCTTTGTCTCATCCTTTTAAAGCAATTAAAATAGCAGTAGCATTCATGGAAACAATTCAAAAACTACATGGAGTTCTGAAGATTATTGCAAGTGACAGAGACCCGATTTTCACTAGAATTTTCTGGATTGAATTATTTTCTTGTTTGGGTACACAGTTGGCTCATAGCTCATCTTACCACACTCAATATGATGGGTAAACTGAGATTGTGAATACATGTATAGAAGGATATCTTCGTTTCTTTTCATCCGATAAAGATACATAATGGGTCAAGTGGTTTCCCTTGGTGGAATGGTGGTACAACACATCCTTCCATACTTCATAAAAAATTTCCCCATTTCTGGAATTTTATGGATATCATCCTCCATCCATCACATCACCCTTGAAAGGGAATACAAAGGTTCAAGCAGTGGAGGAACACATAGGGAACCAAAAATAGGTCCTCAAACTATTGAAGGACAACTTGTTTATGGAACAAAATAGGATGAAACAACAAGCAGTTCAACATCGCAATGAAAGGGAATTTGAAGTGGGGGATTGGGTATTTCGAAGGCTACAACTATAGAAAAAAATTTCCCTGAAGAAACAAAAGAAGGACAATAAATTATCACCCAAATATTATGGCCCCTATAATGTTTTGAAAAGGATTGGAAGTATGGATTACAAATTGGAGTTTCCTCCATCTTCACGTGTACATCTAGTCTTCCATGTTTCTTTCTTAAAAAAGGTAATTGACAACAAGATCCCTATCCAAAATATTTTACCAGAGATAAATGAAGAAAGGGAAATAATACTAGAGCCAAAATCAATCCTTGAAACAAGAATTGAACAGCTGAGAAATCGAGCAATTACATAGTACCTTGTCAAATGGAAGAACCTACTAGTGGAGGAGGTGACATGGAAATATAAGTTTTTCTTGCATAAGAATCCATGGTTAGTCAAGTGTCTAGGATACCACTTGTTTGAAGGGGAGGGGAATTTCAAGGCCAAGACAAATCCCAATGTTATGTATACAACCCCTTATTAAGCCCCTTATTGAATTATTACATTTCTTGTATTATAATTGTATGCATTCTCTGAACCCCTTCATCACACCTTTTCATTATAATTGTACCCTTTGTCTCCTATATATACACCAAGAGATCTAGTCTTAGGAACATCTTATATCAACTCATATTGTGTTCTAAAGTGGATATTTTGCAAGGGAGGTTTCACCCTCGAAGTGTACTGTAATTTATTGATTTCTTATCATTTTTAAGGCAATGGATCATAACAACAACTCATTATCCTGACATTCGAATTCAACTTCCTGACCAAACCAACATTACTTCTTGTCTATTTGATTATATTTTGGAAACTGTTCACACCTGCAAGTAACTCAAACATTCTTGGAATTTTATATCATGAGATATTGAAATCCAAGAACAAAAAGATAATCTGATAGGTAGGTTTGTAATGATCCCGCTAAGCCCTAAGTTGTCTTATGAACACTCATTTCCAATTTTCACATCGAACTGGAGGAAAATATCTTGAATTTGATCCTTTGGCTAAAATTGGGAGGTGGAAAATAATCTTAGAAAATATTCATAGGAAACTTCGAAAAACTCTTTCTAAATCTAAAACAAAAGTTACAAGTTTTTCGTGAACATTTTCACTAAGGGAACAAAACATGACTTCTATTTCAGGCTTAAGTCAATCCTCTACCTCTCAAGCCTCAACCTCTCAGCTGATTGGGATCATGCACAACCATTTAAATCATGATCAATCTACAACTAATCCAGTGAAAGTTATTCCACAACCCTATGAAATGTGTCTTCACCATTGAATTTAAATCCAACAACTAACCCTCTGCCAAAATTTAAAGATCATTTTCCCAAGTTTTTAGGTAATGGGACTATTTCTATTGATGAGAATTTGATTGATTTATTTATTTTTTCCCATAATATTGACACTAATGATAATGATACATGTATGAGATCGTTTGTTAATTATTTGGAAGGGAAGGGAACTGTTGATTTTTTCAAATTGCGTCCTAAAGTATTTTCTACTTGGGATTAACTTTGTTACTGGTTCAAATCAACTTATGGACAACCTCAAAGCCTAACCGATTTACTGAAAAGTTATAATAATTTGGCATCCAATCAAGGTGAAACCATAAAATACTTTAACTTGCGTTTCACTAAATCGTATAATCAAATTTCAGAAATTATTAGGCCTCATAATCAAGCTTCTCTCATGCATTATTACAATACTTTACCTCCTTCTCATCGCCATATATTAGAAAAGAAAAATGGAATCAATTTAGGGTCAACCCTATAAACTTGACTTGAATATTAAGAACAATCCCCAAGGACAGGTTGATCCGGATTTTATGAGCAGAATGAAATGAATACAGATTATTAAAAGATGCTTAACACAGAATAACATAGATACAATAAAACTCATTTTCTATTCAATAAGGATATAAGCTAAAACTGTAAAATGAAACGGAAAACAAGCTTGCTGGAATGGTGGCGGCTTATCTTTGAGAAGAGATGTGACGACTACGCTCATTCGCAAGAAGATGATTGTTACAATGAGGCTCCAAAGTCCTTTTTAACATAAGTAAAATCCAAAACCCTAACCCCAGAAGATGAAAAGCCAAAGGGTTTGTGGGCTCCGATGGGGGTAGTTGATACGTCAACTTCCTGGGGGTGTAATTTTTGCATACGATCTCTGTTTGGGGTGCTCGATACACCGTTGGAAAGGTATAACTGAGAAGAAAGATTTTCGACTAGCCTAGGTTAGTGATTTTTGACAATCACATAGGCCCCAAATCCCCAAATCACGTTGTTTAGGGCCTCAAAACGACCCCAGAAGTTTGGAACCCCAAAAATTGTCGAAAAACTGTCAAGATGGCATTTTTTTTTCGAGCCCATGGAATAGGTGGGGGGCCACCGATATCCACCTAGAATAATCCTCCCTCATTACGAATAAATGGTCTCCATTGCGTTGATTTATCGGGGGAGAGGGGGAAGCGTTTGCTGAATCTGAATCTTGGTGAGTTGCTTGCCTTGCTAGAGAAGTTGCACTGCTTAGCTTGTTGAAGGATGTCACGAACCTATGGTTGGAAGGGTTGGAGATTTTTAACCAGTATGGATACATGAKATGACTATGTTCAGAAGGAATATTTTCTCTTTGCTGCAGCCTTGTTGACCTACTTTTGTTGGATAGAAGGTGCTTGGGTCGAGGCTGTAGTGGTTGCAGTATCCTTCTATTCACCTTTTGAACAGATTGTGAAGAAGCTGAATTTTGTAGTATGAGATAATACCTTGAAACATTGTTTAGGTGGGACAATAGTTGGAACTACCTCTTGTATTCTATAGAGATGACCCCCCAGAGTAACAATGACACTACGTGGTCGAGACTCATAGATAGAATGGCACATCCACATATATGGCTGGCCCAAGAGAACATCACAGACATCCAGCAGGGAAACATCACATAATACCTCATCCTTGAAAGGCTAGATGCCGTATGACAATCGACACTGCTGGCTGACACATAGATCTTGTCCTTGTTGAATCCACCCAATGTTGTATGGCTGCGGGTGTGGTGTTGTGGACAATCCCAACTATTTGATGACCTCTGCTGAGTTGATGTTTTTCTAACTTCCGCTATCAAAAATAAAATGTAGCGGGGTCCCCTTCACCCAAATCTATGAATGAAAAATGCGCTCCCTCTCTTCAGGATCCATGGGTTCTTCTCGTTGAATTTCTGCGGTCATGACAATAACAGTTGGGTATGCGTCGATGATCTGTCTTCTATCAATATTTTATGAATCAGGTTCTAAATTAGGGTTCGAATCCTCTTTGATATCGACCACCAATGAATTTTCTGAGCGACATTCATTGATGTTGTTCCAGGGGATTTTGTGGAAATCACACCATTTTTTAGTGTCCTTCTTCGTCTTCCCGTGACCCTTCTTTTCCCGTGGCTTGGACTAGTTTTCAAGAAGTTATTTGTTAGGGTCATATTTGTCATACTTTGGTTTTTGTGGATTTGCAGATCCTAACTCCCATTTATTTTGGTGCTTAAATTTTTGCTCAATTTTAACAACATATCAATAAGCAGTACTGAGTGATGAGATGTACAGGAAATCCATTTCAGTTTGGATGTATCTGTGTAGATCCCCGTGGTATTTCAGAACCAAATGTTGCTCGGAGTCTTTGAAACCCAGCTTGGTGTGCAAGGTATGGAAGGTATTGGTGAAATCCAACACTACTTGGCCCCTCTCTTGCTGCAGTGTGGTCCATCTCATGTACTGGTCCTCATAGTTTCCAATCGGGTAATACCGTTCCTTTACTGCATCCACAAAAAAATCCCAAGTTTCTCGACCCCATATATTCCAGAATCCTCTGTGGAAATTTTCTCCTAGTAAGTTTCCCACCAATGTTCGACATGGGGGAGAGCCTTAAGGAGTGCGAAGGTGATATTTTCCCTGTCAGAAAAATGGTGAACATAGAAATAACCTTCTAGCATATTTAACCATTTGTCTAGGGCATCTGCATCTATCTAAACTTCAAATATGGGATATCAAAATTAACCTATACCTTGAAAGGTGAGGTGCCTCCAAAGTGGTCGCTTGATGAAGACGCACCTGTTTTTATCGATAGGCATTGAAGGATGTGGGAAAAATTCTCCATCATTTCATTCCTCTGTCACATGAGAGATTTCTCAAGCAATATATGAATAGAATCTTTTGCTCCACCATTTTTCTTTTCTTCCTCCATGGAGGGTTTCTTGGGAATGCGAGAGCGATTTTCCTCAAGAGAGACAAGCTCGAGACCTAGCTTGCTATACTCAGACCTTGTTGGGGACATGCATTAAAAAAGGATCAAGAATGACCTGCTCTGATACCACTGATCCATATTTTATGAGTAGAATGAAATGAATACAGATTATTAAAATATGCTTAACAAAAAATAACAAAGAGACAATAAAACTAGTATTCTATTCAATAAGGAAATAAGATGAAACTGTAAAATGCAGTGGAAAACAAGCTTGTTGGAATGATGGCAGCTTATCTCTGAGAAGAGATGTGATGGATGTGCTCATTCACAAGAAGATTATTTTTACAATGAGGCTCCAAAGGCTTTTTTAACATAAGTAAAATCCAAAACCCTAACCCTAGAATATGAAAAGCCAAAAGGTTTGTGGGCCTCGATGGGGGTAGTTGATACGCCAACTTCCTGGGGGCGTAACGTTTCCATACAATCTCCGTTTGGGGCGCTCAATACACCGTTGGAAAGGTATAACCGAGAAGAACGATTTTCTAATAGCCCAAGTTAGTGATTTCAACAATCACCTGGGCCCCAAATCTCCAAAAAATGTCGTTTAGGGCCTCAAAACAACCCCGAATGTTTGGAACCTGAAAAATTGACGAAAAATTGACGAAAAATTGCCAAGATGGAAAACTGTTTTTCAAGCCCGTGGAATAGGTGGGTGGCCACCGATATCCACCTGGATCATAGGTATTCCTTTTGAATATTCAAACAAACAAACTGATTTGATAGTTGTCTTATAACTAGTTCAAGATATGAATAACAAAATTATCTCCTTTCAGAAAAGGGTGATTACTCAATATCCTAAGAAATATCCACGCAAGCCTCTCTTTGCAATAATAATCAAAATTTTCATCCCAAGAATATTCTTTCCCATGCTTGGTGCAATTTTTTTGAGGGAAATCACGAAGAAAGTATTTGTGAACTTAGAAAAATGCTCGAGAAATGAACTTTGGAAAACTACTTGAATCTACAGTTGCTACCTTAGATTGGGCACCAAGGAAGATGTTATGTTATTTGATACCAAAATCATTCTTATTTTAACAAAAAAAAGGTGGATTCCAAAATAACACTACTGCTAATAATTATTTTTGTTCATCCTCTCAGAAATATGATTCACATACTACCTCTAGCCCAACTATCAATCAACAAAGACTTTTCAACAATACGCAGTTAGTCAATCTTATTCTTCCACTTCTTTTCAAAGGTATAATATCTTGAAACAGATGGATACTATTAAGGCAGATGCCACTCTTTTAAATATGGTCACTATTATGGAACAACAAGAATATCTCAAAGATCTCGTAGAGGGTAAAATCCTATTGTGGCTAGTTTGACTGTCGAAGAAGATGAGAAAGAATATTCTGAAAACAAAGTCCTGTCTTTAAATCCTTCTGGAAACTGATTTAGGAACCCTCTTGTTGACAGACCAAAATGGCCTGTCAATAAATAAGGGAGAATTCTCGATGGTGAGTCCCAATTAGACTCACTCTCATTTGGGGTAGAAAAATATGACTAATGTGTGGGCCTAGTTGCCACTAATATATTAGAAAGCATATAAGAAAATAAAAATTCTTTCAAATTATTCTGTTAATTCAAGTTCTAACTAATAAAAATAAAATCTTAACTATCTAATCTATCTATATTTATAACCTATCTTGATTGGGAGATTATCTAAGAATTCAGACCCAACATTAAGTTAGATTTCTTAACATTGAAGGAATTCAAACTACAAGAAATGTATATAAAACAATACAAAAACAAGTATAACTCATAAAGAATTATCAATTACACCTGCAACATTACCACTGTATCTGATAGAAACCAAAAGCTAATTAATTTATTAAATGATTCACACTGAAATAATTCAAATGCATTATGATTCCAAAAACTAATGAAATTAACTAAGAGTACATAAGAATATCATAAGACAATTAATACCATTTATGGCCACCAAATTGAGCTTCTACACTTTATTCATGCAATAAGAATATTAACATGTTACAATGGGGAAAATTCCTTCTCTCATACAATGGTGTTTCTTTTATAGAATAAGAAATACCTTCCAATTTATGTAATTGTTAATCATTATAGTTACTTTGCTTCAAATCACCTCTTTTTTCTTAATATACATTTCATACTCCCTTTACATATTTACTTATGAACATACAAAAATTACTAACAAAATTCAAGAAGACTCTTTTGTAGCTAAATTACTTATGTAGGAAGTCGATAAGTCATAATTCTTGGAAATTTCTTCGACCTTTCCCAACTGCATTCTCTCGATTTGCAATTATCCATCATATATCATTTCAACCACTTCTCGTTTCACGTCTATTTGAATTCTCTTTATGTAAGATTCAATCACGGTGGTAAGTGTTACTGGTTTTATCAGGTAGTTGTTCATAACATCCTTGTTTATTTCATTCAGTTGTTCAATGACTTGCTTTCTCTCATCCTTGTTCTTTTCCACCTCTACTATCTGTAGCTTGCTAGGAACTGCTTGACATAATTCATCCATGGATGGCATGCACAATTTCTTTAGGATTTCATTTGCTGAGTTCCATAGCCTAAAACAAGCCTTAGTGGTTATATTCACTGTTTCCTCAACATCAAACTCACAGTACACCTTCCAAGTATCTAGCAATACTTGTGTTTTTCCCTTCTCCCTTTGATTAAATATAGGTAAATTTGAAGGAGCCTCTACATAATATTTTTTCCAATCCACTACTACATCAAAAGCATCTCAGGAAGATTTTATTTTATGCTTTTGTTCCTCAACTTGGTCTGAGAGTTTGGTTAATTCATCATGATATTCCTGTATTTTGTTTAACTTAGTGAATAAATTTATTTGACTTTCTCTTAGACCTTCATTGGATATGGTGGATTTTTCTTTTACAACCTCTAGTACATTTGTGATTTTATTTCTCTCCTTTAATTTTACCTCAAGTTTATGGATTTTTTATCCATATTCTATAATCATTAAATTATTCTTCTCAGAGAGAGAAACCTTTTCATGGTTTTCTTCCCTTAAATTCTCCATATCCAACATATGTGTCTTCTTCAATGTCTCCACCTCATCTCTGTGCAATTGATATTTTTCATTGGTTTGGTGCTTGAATTATTCTTCTATTTAACCTCTCTACTACTTCAATTGGTCCTCAAGAACTAATACTTTTTCCTTATAGGTCTCTAATGTGGCACTGAGTTCACTAACAATAATTGAATTTTCTCCTGCAAAGGCACTTAGAGTAGATGTTGTATCTTCATCATTATTATTAGGGTCTTTCATTAGGTTACATAAAATTACATGATCTAATTAATACCCCTTTGTTGGGAGTGTATTCTATCCTTTGCTTCTTTGTCGATCTCTTAGAAATTCCTCTTTTGTATTTGTTGAAAAAATAATCTACAGGGACACCGCAACATCATCAAAATCCACTATCTAGGAAGGGGAGTAAAAGAATCCAGCTGGTATTGTATTGTGTGGGGTACCGGGGTTGATGGGGGAACCAAGTAGTGTGATACCCTATGTTGTGCTAGGGATAGAGCCTTTGTCTTTATCGTCTTCCAATTTCCTCTTTTTCTGCTTCAATTGCCTCTTCCTATTTCCTTCTTGCTTTTGCTTCTTCTCTCCTTTTTCTTTCTTCCTTCATTTTTCTCTTTTCTTCCTCTGCAACCTTTCAACCTGCTTCACCTTATTTATTCTTGTGTTCAGTTCTCCTCTTATCTTCTTCCCTTTTCTTTTTTTCTTCCTCTTCTTTATTTCATTCTTCTCCTTCCTTCTATTTCTCCTTCATTCTTAATTTATCCTCTGCTTCTAGAGCCTTTTTTACTTGTTCTTCTTCTTTCTCTGCATGAGTATTCTTTTTGGATTCATCTTGTTCTTGTTCAACTACTAAAAAATGTTCTCTTTGTTCCCTATCCATTTTTATTTTCTCTTCTTTCGAAGAGTGTGAATTTTTGTGTTCTTGTCCATCCTGAATTCTATCCAATCCTCCCTCCAAGGACATGGCTCCCTCGAAAATGACATCTGATGGATTTGAATCATGCTTAAGAGGGTGTATCATTCCCAATGATTTGAGATGTTCTCCTACCACACCCTTTGGGTCATGGTATCTGTCCTCACCTGTACACAAAATAATATACTTTAGACATGTGGCCTCCTTCCTGGCATGAGGGACATTTAATAGAGAAAAGATATCACTTTTATGGGAAACCTTGGCCATATTCTCTTTGAACTTGAGGCTAAGAATTTAGTAATCCCCACGCCAAAAATTTTGGTGCTTTGCACAGTTGCAAGACCCTAGGTTCAAGTTATCTTGACCAACAAAAACCTTCACACACCGACCCTTTTCAACAACACCTGCATGCATATGAAGTCTCACCCGAGGTATCTATTGGGGCTGCATGAACCAAGTTTTTGCAGTAGTGAGGGAATGGGAGGGGATCATCTTTGTCATTCTTACTTATGTTTTATGTGCAACATTATTCTATATTGGTTATTATTAGGTTACTTAGTGAATTTAGTTATGTATTACCATTATCCTT
The DNA here is from genome assembly GCA_010110895.2 of Picea sitchensis. NCBI lineage: Eukaryota > Viridiplantae > Streptophyta > Pinopsida > Pinales > Pinaceae > Picea > Picea sitchensis. Next base: position 32,461 of record SNQJ01S0013907.1, read on the forward strand.
CAAATTACAACATAAAATAATTACTGTAATATTCATAACCATTGCACAACTATTAAGTAAGGAACATATATAATCTAACATGCATAAAGATAATATTCATCACATAAAAGACAACAACAAAATATTTAACGTGGTTCAACCAACTTTGGGCTACGTCCAAAATGAATGACTTCTTTATTATGATGCTACGTAATTGTCTTGAACTTGCTACATAAGCTCATCAACATATATATTTCCCTCATTTCTGACACAAAACTCTTTCTGATTACTGAAACTCCTTCTCTGCAACATCGCCATATACCTCATACATAGACTCTTCTCCAACATAACTCTTGGAAGGACTGCGAGACAACCTGTGTGTGGAACTAGTGAACCCTATTCTCCAACCCATTATGTATTTATACATGAATTCTAGGCCTATTCTCCCAACCCATTACATATTTATACATAAATTATAGGGCTTAAAAACCTACTTTGTTTATCCCCAAAACCCTATTACAATTCAAGATAACTCAAATTAACTTGTTGTTCGGGATTTTCTTTCCTGCTTTTCCTTCTACATGCTGCTTTTGTGCTCTGATTGTTTTTCTTCCTTCTTTTGTGTGTCCTCCTATATTTAGCACGTCGGGTTGTCATCCTTCCCTTTTTCTCGCTTTATTCTCTTTCTTTATCCCTTTCTTTATTCTTCTTCTTCATTCTTTTACTTTATTATTCTTCTTTATTCTTTTCACTGCGCACTATACCCCTGAATGTGCCTCAACTGCACACTCCCTAGTATTCCTTCTTCTTCTATGCATATTTTCTACACTTAGGATTTTGATGCATCTTATTTCCAAAATTCCTATCCAACATGCCCCCAACACTCACCTCTGGCTCGTCCCAAGCCACTTTAGGCTTGTTTCCTACTCCTCCAAGCTTCGATGAACTTTTGGGAGGCTTCCTTAGCTACCTCAACTTCCTTTAGTATTGTTGCCTTTGTTTCCACAATCTTTGCTTGATCCAGATTTATTTTGAGAATGAAATGAAGGAAGAGATACAACAATGAAAGATACAAAGATATTACGACACACACATAAATATTGCAATAAACACATAGATACAGTAATGCACAATTTTTATTAATTAAATAATGTACATAAACTATAAAATTACAGAGTGAATGACTCACCAGAATGGTGACAACTTATCTTTGAGAAGATATGTGATGGATACACTCATTCGCAAGAATATGATGATGTTTTCAATGAGGATATAGAGACCTTTTTAGACTAAAGAAACTACAAAACCCTAACCCCAGAAGATGAAATTCCAAAAGATTTGCGGGCCCTGATGGGGGTAGTTGGTATGTAAACTTCCCAAGGGTGTAACTTTTGATTACGATCTCCGTTTGGGGATTTCTATACCTCGTCGGAAAGGTATAGCCGATGAGTACATATTCCATTTGGCCTAAATGATGCCTCCAGTGGGGAAACATCACACAATACCTCATCCTTGAAGTGCTTGATGTCGTATGATAGGAGACACTATTGGATGAGACGAAGATCTCATTCCTGGCGGAGCCATTTGATGCTGTATGGATGTGGGTGTGGTGTTGTAGGAAAATCCAACTTCTTTATGAACTTTTCTGAGATGATTCCCTTCTAGCTTCCACTATCAACAATAAAATTCAATGGGGTCCCCTTCACCCACATCTGTGAATGGAAAATGAACTCCCCCTCCTCGGGATCCTCTAGTTCTTCTGGTTGTATTGTTGCAGTCACAACAATAGAATTGAGATTTGCATCAATTATTTGTCTCCTTTTATTATTTTCTAAATAAGAGGCTGATTCGGGGCTTGGATCTATTTATTTGATCTCGACTATGAATCACTATTTCAAGTGACATTCATCGGTGTTGTGCCAAGGGATTTTGTGGAAGTCGCACCAATTCTAGTGTCCTTCTTCATCTTCTTATTTCTTTTCTTTTCCTATGGCTTGGAATGACTATCTTGAGGTTGACTATTCTATGAGTTAGGGATTCCTTTACCGTACTTTGGTTTTTGCAGTTTTGTAGACCCAAATTCTCTCTTGTTCTACTGCTTAAATTTTTTCTCGATTTTGACAACATATCTATAAGAGGCTCCCAGTGATGATATGTCCAAAAACTCCATTTCAGTTTGGAAGTACTTGTGTAGAGCCCCGCGATATTTCCGAACCAGATGTCGCTCATAGTCTTTGATACCCAGCTTGGTGCGCAAGGTATGGAAGGTATTTTTGAACTTCAACACTGTTTGGTACTGCTTTTGATGTCATGGTCCATCTCATGTACTGTTCATCATATTTTCCCACAGGGAAATATTACTCCTTGACCGCATCCATAAAATAATACCAAGTGGGACCGGCCCCAAATATTCCAGACTCCTCTGTGGAACTTTTATCCCAGTAAGTTTCCCACCAATGTTTGACATGGGGGAGATCCTTGAGGAGAAAAAAGGTAATCTTTTCTCTGTCAGAAAAATTGTGAACATAGAAATAACCTTCTAGCAAATTTAACCATTTTTCCAAAGCATCCGCATCAATCTAACCTTCAAATACGGGAATATTAAAATTAACTTGTACCTTGAATGGAGTAGCGTCTCCAAAGCGAGTGCTTGATGAAGACACACATGTTATTGTCGACAATTGTTGAAGAATTTGGGTGAAAATATCCAACATATCGTTCCTCTGTTGTGCGAAGGCTTTTGCGAGAAACAACGTTATGTGATCTTCTTCTTCCACATCTCTCTTTTCTTGTTCCATGCGAGGTGTTAGTATTTTTTGTTGATCTTTTAAAAAAAACAGGAAAAAATAGCGCCATTTCTAAGTGTGCTAAGCATAACCTTAATTTGACAGATCGATGAAACCTTAGCAGGAGCGCTATAATAGTAGGCTAATACATATTGAAGCGAGGTCATCCATACCATAGATTACCAAAGATATCGATGACTCTGGTCTATTGCAGAGTTATAAAATGATTGAAGTTTAATGAGTAAAGAGGTCTCCGAAATTTAAACTGTGGTATAGATTGTGGGGTACGTGGAAATTTGTGATTGAATGCAGAAGTTAAAGTGGTGTGGATCCAAAACACCCTCAAAAACTTCCAAAATCACGTGATAATATCATGTCAAGGGTCCACTCTGAGAGCTATGTGTGACAAAAAAGCTTGAAGTCAAGCCAAGTCATCAAAGGGGAAAGTCACGAGGAGCATGCTTGCACACCATTCGTCCATGTAGTGCCAAATGCACACATAAGCACTGCCAAATAAATATTAATGATTTGACACTGCCAAAATAAAATAACCATCATTGAGTATTTACAACTGAAAATGATGGAGAACATGATAGCATGGAGGTAATTATTCCCATAGGATCATTAGCTAGTAGCCAATGATTATGATTGATTGCGGATTTTTCTCAAAGACAGGTAGTATCATTATGTTTTGGGAGATATATTAAAGAGAAGTTAACGATTTATTTCAGAGTGAAATATCTACAAATTAAATCACCCATCCAGTTCATCCTGCTCATTTTTATTCAGTTCGTGTGCGGTTATGGGGGAAAACAGGCCCATATTTCCTAACGAACGAGAGGATGCTAAAGGGAAAAGTTTAATGAAAGAGAAAGACTCGGTTGTTTTCAACAAATTAGAAGGTTCAAAGAGTATGAAAAAATCATTTCCAACAGTTCCAGATAAAGAGGGAGAAAGGCATGCTGCACAAGTCATAATGAAAAAACCTCATACACAATCTACTAATAAAATGAGGTTAAGCACAGAGATCAGGGTGAACCCTGTTCTAAAATATTTGATCATTAATATAGATAAATATGAGGATGAAGATAACACACAATATAGTAGAAGAAAAAGAACCAACCAAACAAAGGAGGTGGCTAAAGATGAAGCTGTCAAAGGAATCGAGGAAGATCAACCTAGCTAGCTTGATATGGAGATTAAAATCTCAAATAGATTGCATGGCAAGAAGATCTTGTGAGATGCAGACAGGAAACATTTGATGAGATGATCCCAGATATTTTGGATTTTATTTCTATTTGTGTAGATGTTTTGTAATTGTTTAGTAAGACATTTTAGATATATAAGAGATTATTCTCAATGTAGAAAAGGGGGGCAAGTTGGTAGAAGCACAAAGGACAAATTGTACTGATCATTGTAACAATTTCTGAATCTGAAAGAATACAAGTGGAGATTTCCAGAGTTTTTTCATACCAAAGATTCATGTGGTGATGACCTGAAGTATGTGTTTCCTTTCATGTATGTTTTTCTAGTTTTCTTTCCCTTCATCTGCAACCTTTCATATGTTTAAAATTTGATGTTAAAGGGTCTAAAATTCATGCAAATAGTGCTTTAGATTCAAGAAATTTCAAACTCTATTTTTCTTTCTTAACTCATCATAATTCATCTCTTTGGTCCTCCGATTGATGTTATATTTTTCTTGTTTCTTCCATATTATCACAACAAATTAAAAAACTAAAAGTTCATTACCTACCTTGCCTTTGATTCCTTGATAAATCTACCTACCAAAGACTGTTTCAATTGTTTTCATAGTTGACTCCATTTCCCAATAGGTTCCTTTCCTTCTTCCCAACAAACCCCATAATGTTGGGTATGTGTTATATTCTTTGCCTCGTTTTTCATGTCGCATTTTTTCCTCATTTTTAGTGTTGCCTCGATTTTTGTTTCCATTGTTGGGAGGTTTTTCAGCACATGGTTTTTTACCGATGGTTTTCTATTTCTGGTTAAGGAATTAGGGTTGTTGACTAATTCAGGTCATTGGGTTAGGGTTTTGGATGCCGCTGGCTCCTATATGTATATTGTATTGTAAAAAATGCATCACTATGAATGAATATAGAATATGTTGGTTTTCCCGGTTTGGGTTTCCAGGGGGAAAATCTTTGTGTAATGTTTGTATTTTCCATTGTATCTTTTCTGCTCTTTTACTGAAAATATTTTTGCAGTAAATATTGTACAAGGTTAAAATATACATTTGGTATTAGAGATTTGTTGGCTTCAGGGGGACGCCTTTGTGGTCAAGGGTTTTCCTCGGGATTGTGATAAGCCTTGTTACAATGGGATATCTGTGGTACTGATTTTTGAGGTGAAAATAAATGGTGAGCAATTTGAAAATGGAGATCTAGAAGTTTAATGGGAAATGTTTTGAGCTATGGAAGCTAAAGATGGAAGAGCTGTTGATGGACAAATATCATTGGATCACGGTAGATCCATGTACTGCACCTACATAAACTTCAGTAGATGACTGGAAAAAGTTGGATCAGAAGGCGAAGAGCACAATCCGACTGTGTCTCTCAGATTCAGTATTACTGAATGTGTCAGAGAAAGCTACAACCAAGGATTTATGGGATAAGTTGGGGAAGTTGTATCAGTCTAAGTCCCTGGTAAATAAACTATTCCTTAGAAAGAAGTTGTATAACATGAGGATGACAGATAGAGACTCAGTGGCAGAGCATTTGAATGCCTTCAATTCCGTGGTAAGTCAGTTAGTATCTGTTGAGATTAAAATTTCAGATGAAGATAAATGTATCAGTTTACTGTGTTCTTTACCAGACTCGCGGGATAGTTTGGTTGTGTCCATAGGTAGTAATGCAACTGACTTGAAGTTGATGACGTGGTCTCATCCTTGTTGTCGAAGGAGATGATATGGAAGAGTATGGAAGGACAGAGCATAGACGCTTTATTTGTAAGAGGATGCTCCCAGGAAAGAAACATATCTAAGTTCTTAAGTGGGATATCTAAGTCTAAGGGTAAATCTAAATCTCCTGGAAAGTTTGTAAAGGTATGTTGGAGATTAGGAAAAGAAGGGCACTACAAGAAGCAGTGTAGATACAAAGTTGAGAAAAATAAGGGATCTGAATAATCTCCTTCTACAGAAGAAAATACCTCCAAGGAAGAAGGAGGGGATGTGTACTTGGCTTCTTCGAGAACACATGCATATCGTGAGGCATGGTTGGTTGAATCAGGTGCATCCTTTCATATGAATCCACATAAGGAGTGGTTCTGTGAATATGAAAGGTATGATGGAGTTAATGTTTTCTTAGGTGATGATTCGACAACCAGAATCATAGGATGAGGAAAAGTCAAGTTGAGGCTCATAGATGTAAGGATTATAACACTTCCTGGTGTTCTACACATCCTATGTTTGGACATAAATTTGATTTCTGTAAGAAAAATGGATGATGCAAGGGTAAACACAATATTTGAAAAGGAAACCTGCAGGATGGTTTGAGGAGCAATGGTGTTGCTGAAGAGAGTTCATTTTGGAACTCTGTATAAGATTCAAGGAAGCACTATTAGTGATGGTTGTAATAGTTCCATTGTTTTTGATATTGGAGTTGAATAATAAATAACTCCTACAGTCTTTGGAGAAAAGGTTATGCTTTGGCATCAAAGACTGGGGCATATTAGAGAGAAGGGTCTTTGAATACTACATGGTAAAGGTATGGTTGAAGATATGACTAACTGTTCTTTGGATTTTGATTTCTATGAACATTGTGCACATGAGAAGAAGAATCAGGTAAGATTCCCCTCTGGTGCAATGAGGGAAGAGGGAATTTTACAGTTAGTTCACAATGATTTTTTTGGACCTATGTCGGTCCCATCATTGGGAAAATCTATGTACTATGTCTCATTTATAGATGAATTCTTGAGGAATACTTGGATATATTTCCTCAAGAAGAAATTTGAAGTATTTGATAGGTTTAAAGAGTTTAAGGATCTTGTTGAGAATCAAACAGAAAAAAGAATTAAGGTGTTGAGGAAAGATAATGGCAGAGTGTTTTGCAGGAATGAATTTGAATAATTCTATAAGAAGTGCGGTATAGCAAGGAAAAATACTACTCCATATACACCTCAACAGAATGGATTTGTAGAAAGGATGAACATGATGCCGATAGAAAAGGAAAGGTGCATGCTCAGTGGTGTCGGGTTAGTGCAAGAATTCTGGGTAGAGGAAGTGGGTACTGCATGTTACCTGGTCAACAGATCACCCTGATCATCCCTGGATGATAAGAATCCACAAGAGGTATGGACTGGTGGAAAACCTTCTCTCACACATCTCAAGGTATTTGGATGTGATGCATATGTTCATGTTCCAAAGGAAAACAAGAGTAAGCTATATAAGAAGGTTGAAAAGTGTATCTTTATTGGATATAAATATGGTCTCAAAGGTTATAAGCTTTGGAACCCGGAAACTAATAAGTTAGTGTATAACTGAGATGTGGTATTTAGAGAAATGAAGGATGTTGTTAAACATGACGTCTTACCAAGTAAGGAAGAACCAAAGAAAATAGAGTTTGATTTAAAGGATGATGAATCATACTTTACAGAAGAACAAGAATCAAAAGAAGAACATCCTCATACTCCAGTATTGAGGAGATTGGTTCGAGAAAGAAAGCTACCGAAAAGGTATACTCCATCTGATTTCCGTTCAATTTTTCTTTTGTATATTACTAATGATGATCCTAAAGTGGTCATGGAGGCAGTGGATTCAGAGGATGAAAATCTCTGGAAAAAGGCCATGGACGAAGAAATGGTAGCCTTCAATAAGAATAAGGCTTGCGATCTAGTGGAGTTGCCGACTGGAAGAAATCCCATGGGCAACAAATGGGTATTTAAAAAGAAGTTGATTACATAAGGAAAAGTGGAGAAACACAAAACTCGGTTAGTAGCAAAGGGTTATTCCCAGGTTGAGGGAATTGATTTTGGTGATATTTTTTCTCATGTTGCCAAGTTAACCTCTATAAGGTTTTTTTTGTCCATTTCTGCTGCATTTGATGTTGAAATAGAACAGATGGATGTGAAGAAAGCATTCTTACATGGGGATCTGGAAGAAGAAATCTATATGAAGAAGCTAGAAGGATTTGTTGTGAAGGGAAAGAAGGAGCTGGTATGCAAGATGAAAAAGTCCCTGTATGGTTTGAAACAATCACCAAGGATGTTATTAGCGCATATTTGATCAGACCAGGGTCCTTATTAGGTTACCAAAAAAAGGTACCATGTAGTCTAGAGCGCTGGCATTTTCATATCCTCTGAAAGAGAAGAAGTCTCACCTTGAGACTGATAGATAGGCAAGGGTAGGGAGAAGACCAAAGAGGATCCATAGAGCAGTCATAACTCATTCATGTTCTTGTGCAAGAGAAATTAACAAATCTAAAACATATAAATGTAGGAATCTAGCCTACTTACATTGCGAATAAACATTCAAACGTCGAACCATCAAATAGAACTCATAAAACATAAAGGAAATATTGTAATGCATAAGTAAGCACGTAAAGACACAACATATTTTGAATTTCGGTCCTGCTTCATATTATCTTTAGGATCTTTCTCTGATTACAGACTCAAAATTACATAGTAGGGCTCAGTACAGATTCTTGGCTCTTAGACCCATGTCACAGAGCTCTAATCCTCTAGTTGATAGTTCTAATCCATTACAGACTTAGATGTATATTTTCCTGTCTTACAACAATTATCAACAACTAATCCCAAAATCTGGGTGACTTTGACCAAACTGACTCAACTCGACTCAGCTGACTAACTCACGAACTAATGAGCCAATTACAGAGCAACGAAGCAATGAATAGGTGAGCAACAACAATAACAACAACAACCCTTTTACAATTGCGTTCGGTTCTATATATAGTTGGGTTGTGTCCAAGGATGATTTTAGGGGATAAATTTCCCTCATGGGCTAATTTTCCATGGTTTTTCCCAAAACAAGATTCGCCATTCTAAAAATGTTTTGCCCAAATTCTATAGGATAAAATTATTTTACCTTAAAAATCACTAAAATTTTATGCAAACTGTATAAAATCCTTCGAAATTTGAATATTTTTACAAAAAAATCGACAAACATTTATAGTTGACATATGAAGGATTAGTAAGATTCGCCAAGGTTTCTACATTTTAAAATAAATTTCCATCCTTAAAATCATCCTTGGTTGTGTCTTTTTTCTCGGTTTGCATGCTTTCATGTTCTGTTGCAACCGTTTGTTGCTTCGCTGGCTTCTACAACTACTTTATGTTTCCTTTCTCCCAACCTCTAATGGAGTTTTCACAACTCTTTGTTAGTCAAAACTTGCACAATTATTTCTCAAAATGAAGGGCCCAACAGGCTCCGACCACAATCCTTGACTCATCCTCGAGTCAAACTCTTGGTTCTTTCACATCCTCCAGGAGAATCTGTTGTTTTCCCTTGTCCTTCTTTTCTTCCTCTTTGCGCTCTCCTGTTTGTGCTCTTTCTTCCTTTATCTCCTCAAATGAAGGGCCCAATTCTAGTACCATCTCTAATGCTATGTGCTTTAATCCTTGAAAGATTTCAACTTTTTCCTACCATTTTCGGATGAGGAGTGTTGCTTCTGCCAGAAATTGTTGGGTCATCTCTTTGCTATATTCCTTTGGCTTGGTCACAGCCAACGAGTTCCACTCAGAATTGGCTGTTGCATCGACCTGATGCATTTTCATATAGGCGGTCTGAATTACTGGTCGAAAATCGTGCAACTCTTTCTTAGCTACAGACTGTGCCTCATAGAGTGTATTTATTTTGTTGTCGGCCTGCTGAATTTGGTCGAACTTCTGCTGCTGCTCCATGGGGTCCATTGTGACCACAACTTCTTCATTCAGTACCTGGATATTTGTGCACACCTCCTCTAAG
>SNQJ01S0013907.1:55207-69185 GCA_010110895.2 Picea sitchensis
ATTTGGTCTTGTATGTGGATGACATGTTGCTAATAGGAAACAACAAGGAGATTATCCAGGATGTGAAAAATCAGTTGTCCTCTAAATTTGAGATGAAAGATATCGGTGCTTCAAATTTCATTTTGGGCATGGAAATTAAAAGATATCGGAAAAATAGGAAACTATGGTTAAATTAGAGAAAATATGTCGAGACAATATTTGTGAGGTTTAATATGCAGGAATGTAAACCAGTCAAGGTTTCTATTCTTGTTGGTGTAACGTTATCTGCAGATGAGTGTCCTAAGACACATGAAGAAGAGGAGGACATGTCTCGTGTTCCATATGTGAGTGCAGTTGGAAGTTTGATGTATGCAATGGTATGTACTAGACCGGACATTGCACATGCAGTGGGAGTTTTGAGCAGGTATATGTCAAAACCAGGGAAGGAGTATTGGACAACAATAAAAAGGGTTTTCAAGTATTTGTGTGGCACTGCTAGGTATGGATTGTGCTACCAAGAAAGATCGGGATTGGAGAAAGTGTTGGATATACATGGCTTTGTAGATTCATACTGGGCTGGAGATTTGGATCATAGGATATCTACAAGTGGGTATGTGTTTAACCTATTTGGAGGAGAAATAAGTTGGATGAGAAAAAGATAGGATGTAGTGGCACTTTCAACTACAAAAGATGAATACATGGCAACCACTCATGCAAGTAAGGAAGCAATATGGTTACAAATATTGTGTTTAGGTATTGTGTTGGTACAACAAGCTGTAAGGATAGATTGTGATAGTTAGAGTGAATTTTTTATGGCAAAGAACCTGACTTATCATTCAAAGGCAAAGCATATTGATATTCGATATCACATTGTGAGAGACATGGTTGAAGAAAATAAATTATTGCTAATGAAGGTGGATACTTTGAAGAATGTTGCAGATTCATTAAAAAAATATGTGAGCACTAAGAAGTCCTCTTGGTGTAGAGGATCCATGGGCATTGATTCCCTATATTGTTGACTACTTAACCTTGTAACCCCCTATATGCAAAGAAAAAAACAAACGAGAGAATGTTGGGTATGTGTTAAATTCTTTGCATGAGTAGTAGTGTCTGCATTGTGCTGGGAGTGTAGGGGTTTAGGGGAAACACCCTTGATATTTTTTTTTCATAGGAAATGTGTCACATTTTCCTCGTTTTTCATTTTGCCTCGATTTTTGTGTCCATTTTGGGTGGCTTTTCAGCACATGGTTTTTTGCTGATGATTTTCTATTTCTGGTTAAGGAATTAGGGTTGTTGACTAATCCAGGTCATTGGGTTAGGGTTTTGGATTTCGCTGGTTCCTATATGTATGTTGTATTGTAAACAATGTATCACTATGAATGAATATAGAATATGTTGGTTTTGCCGGTTTGGGTTTATAGGGGAAAATCTCTATGTAATGTTTGTATTTTCGATTGTATCTCTTATGTTCTTTTACTGAAAATTTGTTTGTAGTAAATATTGTACAAGGTTAAAATATAAACATAAATCTTTCATCAAATCAAACCTAGCCATTAAACCTTTAGAGAAGATCCATCTTCCAAGAAACCAAGTGACAAGAGAGATCCCTCTCCGAACTGAAAGGGATAGTTTTCAGTTCTGAAGTGGTTTTGTGGTTACCTATGTAAGTTTTCCACTTAGCCTGGGAAATTTACTTACCGCTAACATTTTGGTGTCGTTGCCGGGGAGTGAAGGTGAAATCTTCCTTGGGATAAACGACAAAGTTCAGATTTGAATTCTGATGGTGAACATAAGCGAAACACATGAAGGCTCTATCATTCACCCAACGAATCCAATCGAGCTTCAAAGAATATTCATAGACTCCACTGGAGAACAAGACCTGTTGTTAGAGATATGAAAGGAAATAGTGGAAATACCAAGTACATAAGATTGATTTTTCTCTAGAAAAGTAGTTTCCTGTTTCATTAATATCTTTTTGTCCTTCCCTGAGTTTTTCAAAATAATATTTCTTTCCTTGCTACATTCAAATGAAGACCATAAAGCTACATTCGTATATCCTTCTTTAAAAACTATAGACACACTTTCTTCTTGCATTACTGATCCTGAACAAGATCCTTCTCCCTGATCATATAATGACCATATTCAGTTTTTTGAACCGCATGAAACCAAAGCTAATTGACCATCTCCTGTACTTATTCGTATTCCCTCTAAGATCTTGGATAGATATATACCTTTAAAATTTCCTTCTATTCTTCATGATTTTCCTCCAAAGCACCACAAATACCTGCCTAACTTTGGTGGAGAACCCAATAACCTTTGTTCTCAAAAGAACATCCAAGATTTTGAACATTTTATAGATTTGTTTGAGATTGATCATGACGATGTTTGTATGCAGGCCTTCTCTCAATCCTTGAAAGGGGATACCAAGGACTGGTTTAAACACTTGCAGTCAAAGACAATTAGCTCATGGGAGGAATTGAAGAATGTCTTTTTGAAATTTTGGGGAAAGAGGAAATATTTGGATCTACATCTTGCAGAGTTTTATTCCATGAAAAGGCAGAGCAGTGAAACTGTTTCTACGTTTAGTAGGAGCTTTTCCAATATTTATTACAACTTTCCCAAGGAAATTCAACCCACTGAAGCTGCTGCCATGCTCCACTATGCAACAACTCTCTCTCCAAACCTGTCTCTGCTTCTTTTGGAAAGGAAGTCTTTCACCTTGCAACAAATGTTCACTGATGCCCAAAAGGTTGAAGAAAATTTGTCAGCTTGTGGAAAGTTTCTAGATCAGGTTAAGGACAAAAAGTTGGATGTTAAAGAATATGATAGTGATCCTAAACAACAAAGAACTAATCTGAAATGTGAACCAAAGGGTGACAATATTGTGCATGCTCTTGAAGTTTTAAATGCTAATGTGTTCTCTCATAAATGTATTTCACCTTTTCAAGAAGAGATTGTTGGCCCAAATGGTTTTGATGCTGATTTGAATTTAGGTTTATGTCATCATGAGCAGCAAAACGATTTTGCCATGGATTCTTTCAAAATTTTAAGTAAGGAATGTCCTGAAGGTAAAAGTACAAATCAATTTGTTAAAGAGCAAGTTAATGGTCTAGTTTTCATGATTGATGACATTGAAGATGTAGTGGACTTGCCTAAGTATGATGAATATGATGATGATTATATTGTTGATTTTGAGCTTACCTATTCAGAACAAGAAACTACATTTAGTCCATTATAAAATGATTGTTTTTAGAAATCCAAGGAAAACAGTCAGCCTACAGACTTTAATTGTGACAACAATGGAGAACATGAGTAAAGTATTAAATCAGGTGAAGGGACTTTACCCTTGTGTTTTTCCTCATTCCAATTACTAAAGGAGAATTTGCAAAATGTTACAAGTCAACAATCTCATACTAATGCTATTGGACATAAAAAGCATTGCGAATCAACTCAAGACAACTCTATGTCATTATGTTTTTATTTATTTAATCTTTTGAAGAAAAGTTTTAAAATCATTTATGAGGAAGAAAAAATTAAGTTGGAACAAAGTCATATGAATCAAGATTTGGAAATTATAAATCAACAACAATATATTACCATTTTTCATGACCCATTAGAGGATTATATGCAAGGTTTTAATGGTCACATGTTGCAGTCTATAATAAGTTGTAAGTATGAAAGTAAAAGTGATCATGGGTTAGTGTCAAAATCAGCTATATCTTTGTTCCTAAAATATATTTTATTACAACAATCTAATGCATATTTTCAGTGCTTTGATGACAGTCAACAATTGGATTTTCATGAAAGAAAATATGCAGTTTAAGGGTTAATACAGTATGATTATTTTCTGTATTCATTTGAGGATCCTTTTGCAATTTTCTTAGAGTCATCAAGTGACCCTAAGATTTTGAAATTTGTCAAAATTGAATCTATTTTCAAGTTTTTATTGGACTGGTTTCTAAGTAGGATTCTTATTTTTCCTCTAAAGGAGTGTAAGCAAGAAGGCCAAATAGTTGAAAAAGTTCTTATATGGATGCATTGGATTTTTAATTTTACCTAATCTAGAAGCTCACAAAGTAGCTTAGGGTAGGTAGGTGTGTGCCTGAATAAGCTCAACACTATGAGCATGTTTTAATAGTTTTTTATTATGATTTTTAGAAGTGTGTCAACATCAGTTACAATTTGATTACAATATTGATTCTTTTCAGCTTCATATATCAGTTTGCAGTAGTTTGGATTGCAAATTGTTTTTTCAGTTGTAGAGTTAGTCTATTGCAGTATAAATTACAAGTTGCAGGTTTTAGGATTGGGATCAGATCAATGAATCAAGCACCTTGTTAGTGAGTTCTTTGGAGCCTCACAGTGAGGACTCCATCCCCAGTAGGATCCTATGTAAGTATTGTTTGTCGATCTTCTTTCCAACAATAGGAAAAATTAGCACCATTTCTAAGTGTGCTAAGAAGAAAATTAATTTGATAGACCGACGAAACTTTAGTGCGGGCACTAAAATAAAAGGTTAATGCATATTTCAGTGAGGTCATATAGACCGTAGATCACCGAAGATATTGAGGGCTCCGGTCTATTACAGAGTTATAAAATGATCGAAGTTTAATGTGTAAAGCGATATCTGTAATTTAAACCATGGTATATATTGTGGGGTACATGGAAATTTGTGATTGATTATGAAAGTTAAAGCCGTGTGGATCAAAAAAACCATCGACAACTTCCAAAATCATGTGTTAATATCACGTCAAGGGTCCACTCTGAGAGATATGTGTGACAACAAATATTTACATCAAGCTAAGTCATAAAAGGAGAAAGTCACGAGGACCATGCTTGCACACCATTCATCCACATAATTCCAAATACAAACATAAGCACCGCCAAATAAATCTTAATGATTTGAAAATGTCAAAATCAAATGACCGTCATTCAATATTTACAGCTGAAAATCATGGATAACATGACATCATGGAGGTCATTATTCCTGTAGGATCATTCGCTAGTAGCCAATGATTATGATTGATTGCATATTTTTCTCAAAGACATGTAGTATCATTCCATTTTGGGAGATATCATAAAGAGAAGTTAACGATTTATTTCAAAGCGAAATATCTGCAAATTAAATCCCCCATACAATTCATCCTGCTTATTTTTATTCAATTCGTGTGCGGTTATGGGGGAAAACAAGACCATGTTTCCTAACCAACCAGAGGATGCTAAAGGACAAATTTTATTGAAAGAGAAAGACTCGGTTGTTTTCAACAAATCAAAAGGTTCGAAGAATATGACAAAATCATTTCCAGCAGTTCCAGATAAAGAGGGAGAAAGGCATGCTACACAAGTCATAACGAGAAAACCTCATACAAAATCTACTAATAAACCGAGGTTAAGCACAAAGATCAGGTTGAACCCTGTTCTAAAATATTTGATCATTAATATAGATAAATCCGAGGATGAAGACAACACATAAGCTAGTAGAAGTAAAAGAACCAAACAAACAAAAGAGGTGGCTAAAATTGAATCAATCAAAGGCATCGAGGAAGATCAACCTAGCTAGCTTGATATGGAGATTAAAAATCTCAAATAAGATTGCATGGAAAGAATATCTTGTGAGCTGCAGACAAGCATCATTTGAAGAGATGATCCCAGATATTTTGGATTTTATTTCTATTTGTGTCGATGTGTTGTAAATGTTTAGTAAGACATTTTATATATATAAGAGATTATTCTCAATGTAGAAAAGGGGGGCAAGTTGGCAGAAGCACAAAGGACAAATTTTACTGATCATTGTAACAATTTCTGAATCTAAAAGAATACAAGTGGAGATGTCCAGAGTTTTTTCATACCAAAGATTCATGTGGTGATGACCTGAAGTATGTGTTTCCTTTCATGTATGTTTTTCTAGTTTGCTTTCCCTTCATCTACAACCTTTCATATGCTTAAAATTGGACATTAAAGGGTTTGAAATTCATCTAGATGGTGCTTTAGATTCAAGCAATTTTAAACTCTATTTTTCTTTCTTAACTCATCAAAATTCATCTCTTTGGTGCTCTGGTTGATGTTATATTTTTCTTCTTTCTTCCATATTATCACAACAAATTAAAACATTGAAATTTCATCACCTACCTTGCCTTTGATTCCTTGAGAACTCTACCTACCAAACATTGTTTCAATTGTTTTCAGAGTTGACTCCATTGCCCAAAAAATTACTTTCCTTCTTTCCAGCAAACCCCATAAATATTTCATCAAATCAAAACCTAGCCATTAAACCTTTAGAGAAGATCCATCTTCCAAGAGACCAAGTGACAAGGAAGATCCCTCTTTGAACTGAAAGGGCTAGTTTTTAGTTCTGAAGTAGTTTTGTGGTTACCTTTGTAATTTGTCCCCTCAGCCTAGGAAATTTACTTAGTGCTAACATGAGGCTTCTTGGGCTAACAAGAGCATTTTTCCTCAAGGGAAACTAGCTTGAGACCCAAATCTATGTACCCTAATTGCGTCTGGGACATTCACTAAGAAACGACAATGAGCAACCTGCTCCAATATCATTGATCCAGATTTATTTTGAGAACAAAATGAAGGTAGAGATACGACAATGCAATATACAGAGATATTGCAAGATACAAAGAAATATTTCAATAAACATAGAGATACAATAATGCACAAATTTTATTAATGAGAGAATGTACATAAACTATAAAATTACCGAGTGAATGACTTACTAGAATTGTGGCAGCTTATCTCTAAGAAGATATGTGATGGCTATGCTCATTTGTAAGAAGATGATGATTTTTTCAATGAGGCTCTAGAGGCCTTTTTAACTTAAATAAAATAAAAAACCCTAACCCTGGAAGATGAAACACCAAAAGGTTTGCGGGGTCCGATGGGGGTAGTTGGTACGCTAACTTCCCAAAGGCGTAAGTTTTGCATACAATCTCCGTTTGGTGTGTTATATACCTCGTAGGAAAGGTCTATCTAAGGATTACATATTACATTCATACCAGACCATGCCTTTATAGATCATTTGGGCACTATCGTGCCTAAAAAACATCGTTTTGGGCGTCAAAACGACCCCACAAGTTCATGACCCAAAAAAAATATAGAAAAACTGCCATGGTGGAAACCCATGTTTTGAGCCAGTGGAATAGGTGGGTGACCACCAATTTCCTCCTGGATCAATTCTCCCCCCTTAGGAAGAAATGGTATCCTTTGTGTCAAGTCTCCAAGAAAGCTTTTGCTGAATTTGAACCTTGGTGAGCTGCTTGCCTTGATGAAAAAAGCTACCTTGCTTAGCTTGTCGAAGGCTTTTATGAACCTGTTGTTGGAGGGGTTGGATATCTTTAACCAATATGGTTGTATGATATTCCTGAGTGTGGGATGAATCTGTTGGTGAATATGCATCATGAATAACATGAAGGGAATTATGATAACTTGGTTTGACTGGGTAATGTGGAGGCACCCCCGTAGGTGTAGTAGGAATGTCTTGGTGCTCTTCTAAAATATTGTTAATTTTATTTTGATGGATAGAAGGGTCTTGGCGACTCTTGGGCCAAGGATGCAGTGGTTGAAATGTCCTTCTCTTCTGACCAGGTTTTGAAGAGGCTAAACTTTGCGGTATGAGATATTATTTTGCGACATTGTTTTGTCTGTACAATAGTCAGAACTACCTCTGGTATCTTCTAGGGATGACCCCCCAGAGTAACAATGATGCTATAGGGTCAAGACTCATAAAAAAAATGACACCTCCACATATATGGATGTCTTAATAGAACATCATAAAATTCTAGTGGGTAAACATCACACAGTACCTCATCCTTGAAGGGCTTAATGCCGTATGATAGGAGACACTGTTGGCTGAGATGAAGATCTTGTCCCTGGTGGAGCCATTTGACATTGTATGGCTGTGGGTTTGGTGTTGTTGGAAAATCCAATTGCTTGATGACCTCTACTGAGATGAGGTTCTTCTGTCTTCCTCTATCAACAATAAAATGCAACAGTGTCCCCCTCACCCACATATGTGAATGGAAAAGACACCCCCCTTCTCGAGATCCTTAGGTTCTTCTATTTGTATTGTTGCAGTCATGACAATAGAGGTGGGATCTACATCAATTATCTGTCTCCTTTTATTATTTTCTAAATCGGAGGCCGAGTTGGGGCTTAGATCTATTTATTTGAGCTCAACTACCAATGACTATTTTGAGCAGCATTCATCGGTGTTATGCCAAGGGATTTTGTGGAAGTATCACTTCCAAGTGTCCTTCGTATTCCCATTTACCTTATTTCCTATGGCTTGTATTGGTTGTCTTGAGGTTTTCTATTCTATGAGTTAGGGATTCATTTACCATACTTTGGTTCTTGTGGATTTGCAAATGCAAATTCTCGCTTGTTCTACTGCTTAAATTTTTGCTCGATTTTGACAACATATCTTTAAGCAACTCCCAGTGATGAGATGTCCAAAAACTAGATTTCAGTTTGGATGTACCTGTGTAGATCCTCACGGTATTTTTGAACTAGATGTCGATCGGATTCTTTGATACTCATCTTGGTGTGCAAGGTATGGAAGGTGTTAACACATAGAATTGATTCTCCTTGTCACCTTCTATCGATTTAGTTGTTATATCAAATTTGATCTATGTGATGCCAACTCACTAGGAGAGTTCGCAGTGTACTCAAAGGAATCCAATGCATTCATTTACCATCATTACATTTATGCAACGTGTCAAAACGATTTTATAGTTTTCAGAGCCTATTTTTAACCAACATTTAGGGATCATGTCATCATATTTCCTCACGGTCTCCTCGAAGTATGCAATTTTTGTTTGAAACAGGCACTGCGAATTGGTGTTGTGGACTGGATGAATAAGAGAGTTGGAGGTTGGACAACCTGAAAACACCCTTGTGAAAATTCAAAGACATTAGCATTAAGCCCAGGTTCATCGGGTGCTCCATGATATTTTTCATCCTGTGTGAGGGTCGAGAAAGGGGTTTTGGTTGGATTTTCTCTTGGCATTGTGAACTGTCCCATTCATTTGATGAAATATTTCAAATTCATTTCCAATATGATCTGAAACTTTCTCATTAAAACAAATCACCTCTAGACTTCAACCATCTTTCCCACAGTTCATATTTCACCTGCTTCACTCATTTATGATATTTGCATTGATAAAAACCATGTTTTTATAGAGAGTTCACTTTCACCTCCCCTTCATTATAATTCTCAGCTGATATTCCTTACTGTTCCTGATTGAAAGAGTGTCTTCTATTATAATTCATGTTCATAAAATAGGTGCATAAATCTCTATACAAGGTCAACTTTTGAAAGCAGTTATGTCATCTAAACCATTAATTTTCTGTGTACTATGTTTTCACTCACAAATTGTCATAAAAAATGACATAAAACAACCAAAAAATGATAACACATGTTGGCCAAGGCTTATAATAAGGAGGAGATATAGAATCAAGAAATAAAGATGTTCAACTTTCAAGGTCCTACACTAATTTTTTTCAAGTTCATGTTTTATACCTTTGACACATTTTTGGGTGATTACCATGTTTTTCTAGCCATGATTATCATTTTGGTTTTGTCTTTTAATCACATTATTATCATCATAAGGATTACAACACTTCTAGATACTTGATATAATTTTTGATATGTTAGAAACTTTGGTAAATTGAAACAGGTTGCTAAAGGAAAGAATTGGTAATTTATGACAGTTTGCACGAATTAGCATACAACAAAGGCGTTTTTTGATCATACATTTTGAATTCCAATATGGGTTCCTCTGAAATTTTTTGTGGAGGAAGAAAATAATGTTTTTGACTTGATAACAAACAATAATCCTGACCCAGTTTTTAGTTTTGGAGAAAAGCTAAAAACATCACCTACATGAAGGTTCGCAGTGCATGTTGTCACATGTGCTATGAACTCTAATAGTTTGATATATTCGAGCTATGGGAAGGCTTCTATATTTCAGAGAAGGGTCGAATGGTATCCTAGGATTTAGTCGGACATGAGGGACATATGTTCCATATCTAGATGAAACAACATGACCTGTTTCAATAGGCATTTAGAACAATAGGCAAGATCCCCAAAAATAGGAATTTGTTAAGTTTTTGTTGGAATATTTTGTAACAAGACTCCTAAATGGAGGAGAATCCTATGTAGCTCCTTGGTTTCAATATCCTTAGGGTATAGAGAGATCATTTACTATATATGGAAGTGGATTTTTAGAAGGAAATGGTTGGAGTGATAGGAAAAAGACTGTTATTATTTCGTAAATTCTCAGACTCTGTATATCTGGGTGGCGGATTATTGTGTAGTCAAATATCATCTTGTGCTCCTCTCCTTGTACATTCTCTTTGTCTTATTTCTCTAATGGAATATTTATTGATAAAGGATTTATCAACGTCTTTGTTAGCATAGTTATGCAAGGGATGATTTACTGTGTATTTTGTGAAGCATCTCTTCTTGGATAAAATCTTTATTTCTTGATTAGAAGAGTCCTAATTAATGAAATTTCAGCCATATGAATGTGTCAATCAAGACTGATGTAAAATTGACTGTTCATATTGATGTTTTTCTGCATTTTCTTCTATTATCTTTCAAATATGTGTTGGTTGGAGATTATGATAGCCCTCTTTACTGGAATATAGTATTTGGAATTTCTTGCATTAGATTAGGCTTTGAACCTTATTAGTTTGATCCATTTTTTAATATAATCACTCATCCAACTCTAAACATTCTTATGGGTACTAGGCTTACACTTACAACAGTCTAAGTGTGAATCTTAGTGCTAACAAAAGGTATTTTTGAACTCCGACACTTTTTGGTCCTGCTTTCGATGTAGTGTGGTCCATCTCTTGTACTGGTCATCATAGTTTCGCATAGGGTAATATTTCTACTTGACCACATTCATAAAAAAATCCCAAGTGGGCTTGGCCCTAAATATTCCACACTCCTCTATGACACGTTTCTCCTAGTAATTTTACCACCAATGTTTGACACAGGGGAGAGCATTGAAGAGTGCAAAGGTGATCTTTTCTCTGTCGAAAAAATTGTTAACATAGAAATAACCTTCTAGCTAATTTAACCATTTTTCTAAAGCATCCACATCAATATGACCTTCAAATATGACAATAGAAAAATTAAATTGTACCTTGAATGGAGTAGCATCTCCAAAGAGACTGCTTGAAGAATATGAGCATATTATTGTCGGTAATCATTGAAGGATTTGGGAAAAAATCTCCAACATCGCGTTCATGTGTTGCATGAGGGATTCAACGAGCGACAACTTGATGGGATATTCTTCTCCCATGTATTTCTTTTCTTCTGCCTTGCAAGGACGCTTGGGATGATGAGAGAGGTTTTCCTCAAGGGAAACTAGCTCCAGACCGAAATTTTTGTACCTTGACCACGTCGAGGACATGCACTAAGAAACGACAATGAGCAACCTGCTCTGATACCATTGATCCATATTTATTTTGAGAACGAAATGAAGGTGGAGATACAAAAATGAACTATACAGAGATATTTCTAGATACACAAAGATATTGAAATAAACACAGATATACACTAATGAACAATTTTTATTAATGAGATAGTGTACAAAACCTATAAAATTACAGAGTGAATAACTCGCTAGAATGGTTGAAACTTATATATGAGAAAATATGTGATGGATATGCTTATTCACAATAAGATGATGATGTTTTCAATGAGGCTCTAGAGGGATTTTTATGATAAAGAAAATCCAAAACCCTAACCAGAAGATGAAACTCCAAAAGGTTTGTGGGCCCCGATGGGGGTAGTTGGTATGTCAATTTCCCAAGGGCGTAAATTTTTCATATGATCTCTATTTTGGGTGTTCTATACCTTGTCAAAAAGGTATATCCGAGGAGCATACATTACGTTCATCCCAGAAAATGCCTTTGGCTATTGTCTGAGTGTTTGCATGGATAAAAACATCGTTTAGGGCCTCAAAACAATGCCAAAAGTTCAGCTTGAAAAACTGTAGAAAAACTGCCAAGGTGGAAACCCATGTTTTGAGCTAGTGGAATAGGTGGGTGGCCATTGATTTATGCCTGGATCACTACTACACCTTGTGTAGTCATGGAAGTAATATTGTACTTTGTTTCATGTGCTACTTGTTTCACCTTTCCCTAAATAGTTGCTAGTTCTCCTATCACCTTCAATGTTTCTTCTTGAAGTGGTTCTAAGCGCTGCTAAAGGATATTCTGTCGATCCTTTAAATTTTCAACTTCCATGTATGATTGTCTCTATTCCAAAATGACCATCATTTGTTCTACTGGTGGAAGGATGTTTATACTCTCTAACACTTTCTGGGCCTTTTCGTATGTTTCCCTTAATTTGGCCTCCACGACCTTCATCTCTGGATATTCTACCAGGTCTGTCCATATTTTTACGCATTCCTTGCAAAGTTTCTTGCATTCTTCTTCCACTTTCTTAATGTTGGCTATGATTGTCATCACCATTATTTCTCTTCCTTCTCTTTCCTCTGGTGGTGTTCTCGACATACTTCACAACTATAGGTCCTCAATATTTGATTGGAAGCCTTTGATGACTTTGCCAATATTCAATACCTGCTCTTCCATAGTATTCTCTACTACTATTGGGAATTCTGGCATTTCCATGTACAAATTCTAGATGGTTTCTTGTGTCTTATGCACCATAATCTTGACTTCATCCTTTTTCTTTAGATATTTCCTTACCCTTTCCTCGACCTCATTCTTGTATTTCATTGCTTCTTCTACTCTCCCTTCAACTTCTCTCTTTTGCTAGAGTGCAGTGTCATATTGTTGTTGCAACTAAGCCCTTTCATCCATTACTTTGGTCAGTTCCTGGTGTGCTTCATCTCCTCGTAGCCTAATCTCATGAAAAATGCCTATTTTAAATATTTTTCACATGTGTATGGTAATATGTGATTCCAATATGTTCAATTGGCTCACTTTCTTCATATGTTCAGGTATTTTAGGCGTTGGTAACTCAATTGTGTTTTTCCTGATTTGTGATGTCCTGCGCCCCTCTGCTAGCTCAGTCAAGACTGGATGAACAATATGTGCTTCCTATCCCATACATGTGCTCAACTGTCCATCCTCTTTATGCTTTGATGTTATTTTTTCTACTTCCAAGAACTGTTGTAGTGTCACCAACTAAACCTGCACCTTTTGGTGTTGCTTTGCTTGTTTCCTCATCGCTTCCTCAATGACTTCATCTACGATGTCTCGTACTTGGTAGCTGATTTGTTCCATGTATTCATTGGTGAAATTATAGATTGGGTGATATAGGTGGATATCAATGGACACCTGCCTATTCAAACTGGCTCACATACATATGTCATCTTGGTAGTTTCATTTTTCATCTTGGCAATTTTTTTCTTGCTTTTCGGGGCCATTTTGAGCAGGGATGATTTTAAGGATGGAAATTTATTTTAAAACATAGAAACCTTGGTGAATTTTACTAATCCTTCAAATTCCAACGATAAATGTTTGGCAATATTTTTGTAAAAACATTCAAATTTATAAGGATTTTATATAGTTTGTATAAAATTTTGGCGATTTTTAAGTTAAAATAATTTTATCTTGTAGAATTGGGCGAATCATTTTTAGAATAACGGATCTTTTTTTTGGAAAAACCATGGAAAATTAGCCCAAGAGCAAAATTTAGCCCCTAAAATTATCCCTGATTTTGAGGCCCTAAACAACATTTTATGGTCCCACCACAGTTGTTAGCACATATCCTTGTAGGGGGGATGTTTTTCTTGGTTTTGGGCTCTAGGTGACAAAATGCAAGAAAAAAGGGGCTAAAAACCCACAAATAACGTTTATCCAAAGTCCGCAAGGGACGATGTGATGGTTTGGCACAATGTGTTATGGGGCACAAATATCTGAGCAATCGATCTGGGTGTGGTCAGATCTACAATGCTCAGCCCAAGTCGGACCCCCCCGATCATTCTTCCTTTAACGAGGGGGGGGGGGGGGG
>SNQJ01S0013907.1:73309-84494 GCA_010110895.2 Picea sitchensis
TCTAACAAAGGAAGGCATGCACAAAAGAAACTGCAGGTGTAGTATGACTGAGAAGACGCAGTGCCATGGAAGCTCGAGCATGCCTCTCCTAAGGATGGGGAAATTTTTGAGTATATAGATAGAGTTATGTGATTTTGTAATGGTTGATGGTAGAGTGAGGCTCTCGATTTGTAAAGTCTTAATGAACACTCTGGTTCTCTGGTTATGCTTAGTAATATGAGATTTCTAGTTTAATGAAAATCAACTTTTTTTTCCCTCTTATTTTCCTCCGATACTAAAAGAGTTCATGATTGACTGATTCACTTGAATTATTATGGAAGTGCTATAATGAAAGTTATATTGTAGTGCTGTTATAATTCCTTTTATTTCATTCGAAACTTGGATTCAATATATTTTGTGCCTAAGCGTTTCCTCCTGGGCTGCCTAAAGACCTGATACCTATGGCAAAACTCTACATTTCCTCACCAAAGTCTCCCTCCTACTCACTATACTACAACCCTTCTGACTGAAGTTAAGAAAATACCTCACCTTATTGTGCATATCAGTCCAATTTTCTGAGTTAAGATGATATTTTCTTGATATTGCACCCATTTGACCCTTTATAACCAACCTATGACATAAAATACTGATGGGTATCAGGCTTACCTTTGCTGGAATCCAGGGGTAACTTCTAGTGCTAAAAACAGTCACATTGTAGATGAACTCAGAGTGTGATGGCATAATGTGTAGTCCTCGGATATAACTTTCTAATGAGCTATCATGCACCTAAAATAGAGATGTATGCAAAAGTTACGACCCTGGGAAGTTGATGTACCAACTTACCCCATCGAAGCCGACATGAATTTTGGAACTTCATCTCATAGGGTTAGGTTTTTGGATGTCTAGGTTTTTGGCAGTCATGTTTAATGTAAAACGATCTTTCATTTCAAATGAACTTTGAAGAAATGGGACTTCCTTTATCTCTGCCAAGCAATGCAGGAAGGTCATCTCTCAGACTGGGAAGTTTGTTTTCTTTGTGATTCACTCTCAAAGTGAGCATAAGGTTGTAGCCACATCCATGACTTGCGTGGCCAAACTCTGCATGTAGAAGAATTAAGTGGATAAGGTCATGGAATAATACAAAGACATCTTTGCCTCACCCACTGGGGTACCTCTACAATTTTAGGTCAAGAATTCAATCGATTTGACCCCTAGAACATCGCTACTGAATGGGCTAGTCTATCACTACTCTCTATTAGAAAACAAGGAGCTCAAGCATCAGATCCAAGAACTTCTCCAAAGGGGGCACATCTGACCCATCTCATCATCGTGTGGAAGCCTAATCGTGCTAATGCAAAATAAAGACAAGATCTGGCTACTCTTCATCGATTACCAAGCCCTAAATAAAATCACAATTAGGAATCGGTACCTGATTCCCCGAATTGACAATCTCCTTGACCAAATAAAGGGAGCCAAATACTTCAGTAAGATTGATATGAAGTCTAGCTACCATCAGGTCCCAATAGAGTAGACAGATGTATGGAAAACTTCCTTCAAGTCTAAAGAAGGTATTTTTGAATGGTTGGTCACGCCCTTTGGTTTGACGAATTCCCTAACAAATTTCATGAGGATTATGGAAAATATATTGTGGCCTTTCACTAATTATTTTGTGGTGGTGTATATGGATGAAATCCTCATCTACAACAAGAATTGAATGGAACACTTGCAACATATTCAGTAGGTTCTGCACACTTTGCAACAACACAAGCTATGTGAAAATTTGGAAAAATTCTCCTTCGGCATTGATAGGGTCTAGTACCTAGGATACATTGTTGATGAGCATGGGGTGCATGTGGATCCAACCAAGATATAGGTCATTTGTGACTGGCCAACCCCAACCACACTCACTGAGATTCATAGCTTTTCATCCTTGCCAATTTTTATTGGAGGTTGGTGTTGGGATTATCCCATATTGCATGGGCCCTCAAACAAGTAACCATGAATGGTGGTAAGGAAAAGTTCTAGTGGGGCCTATCACAACAACAAAATTTTGATGATTTTAAGAAACGATTGTTCTCATCCCTATTTCTTTCATTATCGTACCTACAACAACTCTTTGAGATCAAGATAGATGCTTAAGACTATGTTGTGGGCGCAGTTATCACTTAGCATGGGTACCCCTTGGCCTATCATAGTGAGACACTATCATATTCCATATGTAAGTACCCTACTTATGAAAAATAAATGTACTTCATTAGGAAAGCATGCCTCCAGTGGAGGCATTATATTCTTGGGAAGGAGACAATCATCCACACCAATCATAAGCCATTGTAGTTCATGTAGACTCAGGGTAAATTTCATAATGATTGTCATCCAATGTGGTCCACATACTTGCAGCAGTTCCATCTCAACATAAAGTATAAGACAAGAAGCACCAACCACATCACTTATATCCTCAACCACCCACCAGTTTTAACACTCACCACAGTGCTAAGATCCTATGACCATGAGACCTCCAGATGGCCCCAACTCTATGAGAGAGATCCTGACTTCGCTGCCACCTACCAGATGTTGGGCACAATAACAACTATCACTGATTTCCATCTTCAGGATGAGCTATTGTGTGATTTGGACCATCTCTAAGTTCCATCAAGTGAGTGAGAGAAGATGATTTGGGAGGCCCACTACAGTCGGGTGGTAGGAAACTTCGACATAGAAAATATAGTGGTCGTTCTGTAGCAACATTTATATTGGATGAAACTTCGATGGGATGTCAACGAGTATATAAGGTTCTGCACTTCCTATGCCATTTCCAAACCAAACATTAATAAACAAGGAATGTACACCCCTATACCTACTCCTGAAAGGCCCTGGGAATCCATATCGATGGACTACATGTCGACTCTTCCATCAACGAAGCGGGGAAATGATGATGTTTTTGTGGTGGTTGATCGTTTTTCTAAAAGGACGATTATGGATGCCTGCAAGAAGAGCATCACACAAAAGGCCGCTGCCAAGATCTTTTTCAAATAGTCAAACAATATATGGGGTTAGATTTTGACTACATAATGTGTATTCCTCGAATATACCTTTCCAACAGGATATCATGCGCCTAAAACGAAGATCGTATGCACAAGTTACGACCCTGGGAAGTTGATGTACTAACTTACCCCAACTGGGCCCACATGAATTTTGGTGCTTCATCTCCTAGGGTTATGTTTTTGGATGTCTATGGTTTTGGAATTCATTTTTATTGTAAAATGGATTTCATAGCCTCATTTTACTCATATTCTTGTGAATGAGCACAACCGTCACATCTCTTCTCAGAGATAATCGACCACCATTCTAGCAAGCTTGTTTTTAATCTGCATTTTAAAGTTTCAACATATTTATTTATTGAATATAAGCCATATTTATTGTATCTTTGTTATTGTTCCTTGTGTCTCTGTGCTAATAATAATAATATGTGTTCATTTCATTTTCTCATAAAATACGGGTCAGTGGTATCATAGCGGTATGCTCCTTGTCGTTCTTAGTGCATGCCCCCAATGAGGTCAGGGTACAAAGAGTTGGGTCTCAAGATTGTTTCTATAGAGGGAAAAATCTATCGCACACCCAAGAGACCTTCCATGGAGGGAGAAAAGAAATATTTCAGGATAGGATATCCTTTCAAACTATTGCTCGAGGAATCCCCCGCACAACAGAGGAACGATATGATGGATAGTTTTGTGAAAATCCTTCAACGACTACCAACAGGCGATGCATCCTCCTCGAGTGGAGGAACCACTCCATTCAAGGTACATATCAACTTTTATATTCCTATATTTGAAGGTCATATAGACGCAAATGTTGTAGACAAATGGTTGAATTTGCTAGAAGGGTATTTTTCTGTCCATAACTTTTCTAATAGAGAAAAGATTACTTTTTCACTCCTCAAAGCCATTCCCGATGTCAAATATTGGTGGGAGAATTTCTGTGAGAAAAAGGAAATAGAGGGACCCTCATTATTTATAGTCACACTCACCTGGGAGTCCTTCAGGGATGCTATTAAGAAACAATACTACCATGTTGGAAGTTATGACGACCTATATACCAAATGGACCACACTGCGGTAGTAAAGGGACCAAGCACTGCCAGAGTTCACAAATATATTCCATACCCTGCGCACCAAGTTGGGTATCAAATATTCTGAGTGAAATATGGTGCTCAAATACCATGGTGGTATGCATAGATACATCTGGGTAGAAATGAAGTTTCTGGACATCTCATCCTTGAGCATAGCCTATTGATATGTTGTCAAAATCGTGCAGAAGCTTAAACAAAAGACGTGGTAGTTTGGGTTTGGGAACCCCTCACAACATAAGTAGGTAAAGGGTAGCCCCAAACCATAGAAAAAAGGGTAGATAAAATATGGATAGCCTTAGGACAACCAATATAAGTTGCAAATAAAGAAGGAAAATGGAAATATGAACAAAGATACTGGGAAGTGGTGCGACTTCCATAAGAGCCCCTAGAATAAAAATGCTAATTGCCGCTCAAAGAAATCATTGGTGGTTGAGGTGAAATCCTCTGAATCATTTGCAGGTTCCGTCTCTGATTCATAACCAAAAATGCAATACAAATCATTAACACAGAACCCAATGCCACTGTTTCTACCACTAAGATCCAACCCGGTGAATCTTATGAGCCAGAGGAAGGCGAGCGCCTCTTTCATTCATAGATGTGGGYGAAAGGAACCTCACTGCACTTCATCATTGGTAGTGGTAGCCAAAAAACCTCATCTYAGCAGAGGTTATCAAACAACTGGCCATGTCGACAATGCTACACCCGCAGTCCTACACCTTTAGATGGCTTCGCTAAGGAAGAAATCTTCATGTCAGTCAACGATGTCGCCTGTCGTATGACATCAAGCCCTTCAAAGATGAGGTATTGTGTGATGTTTATCCCCTTGAAGTTTGTGATGTTATTTTGGGCCAACCTTATTTATGGAAACATAATGCTCTATATGAGTCTATGTCTCATAGTKTTATTATTACTTTGAACAGGAAATTGTACAAGATACTCGAGGCAGTCCCACCTAGTTCCATTTCCTTGATATCTACCAGGCAATGTAGGAATTTCATTTCTCAGACCAAAAAAWTTGTCTTCTTTTTCATTCACTCTCAAAGTGAGTGAAAAATTGCAACCACATCCAGGGCCTCCATGAACAACCTTTCCATGCAACATAAGCAAGTGGATAAGGTCGTGGAAGAGTACAAAGACATCTTCTCCTCACCTACTGGGTACCACTACATTGTCAAGTCAAAAATTCAATCGATTTGACCCCTGGTGTACTGCTACCCAATGGACTAGTCTATCACCGCTCTTTATTATAAAATGAGGAGACCAAGATTCAGATCTAAGAAATTCTCCAAAAGGGGCACATCTGGCCCAACTCATCACCTTTTGGAATCCCAATCATTCTTGTGCAGAAGAAAGATGGGACCTGATGACTCTGCATTGATTACCAAGTCCTAAATAAAACCACAGTCATAAACCGGTACCCGATCCCCCAAATCGATGATCTCCTTGATCAACTCAAGGGGGAGAAAACTTCTATAAGATTGATCTGAATTTTGTCTACCATTAAGTCCAAATAGAGAAGACATATATGTGGAAGAATTCCTTCAAGTCCAAATAAGGTCTTTTTGAATGGATGGTCATGCCCTTTGGTTTGAAAAATGGCCCAACAAATTTCATTAGGATGATGGATGATATCTTGCGACCTTTCACCAATTATTTTGTAGTGGTGTATCTAGATGGCATCCTCATATACAACAAGACTTGGGTGGAACACTTGCAACATACTCAGTAGGTAGCACAGGCTATATGCCAACTTGGAAAAATGGTTCGTCAACATGGACATGGTCCAATACCTAGGATACATTGTTAATGAGAATGGTGTGCATGTGGATCCAACTAATATCTAGTTCATTTGTGACTAGCCAACCCCAACCACGCTCACTGAGCTTCAGATCTTCTTAGGACTTGCCAATTTCTATCATAGGTTTGTGTTTGGATTCTCCCATATTGAATGGGCCCTAATCCAAGTAACCAGAGGTGGTGGAAAGGAAAAGTTTGTGTGGGGACTAACCCAATAGAAATCATTCAATGATTTGAAGTACCACTTGTGTTTAACCTCAATGCTTTCATTACCCAACCTACAACGTCCCTTTGAGAGCGAGACAACAAACTATGTTGTGGGAACAATTATCACTCAACACGACCACCCTGTGGCCTATCACAGTGAGCCACTATCAGATGTCGTCTGCAAGTACCCTAAATATGAAAAATAATTGTACTCCATTGTGCAGGCCTACTGCCAGTGGAGGAATTACATTCTTGGGAAGGAGACAATCATCCACACTAATCATAAGCCACTGCATTTCATTCATACACAAGGCAAATTTTAGAATGATTACCATCATAAGTGGTCCACCTACTTGCAACAGTTCCACCTCAACATCAAGTATAAGACATGAATTACCAACCACGTTGCCGATTACCATAGCTAAATCTATTTGTGGTACTCACCACAGTGTTATACTCTTGCTACTACGAGACCTATGGATGGCCCCACCTCTATGAGAAATATATTGACTTCACCACCACCTACCATATGTTGGGCGCAAACACAATTGTCACTAATTTACATCTTTAGGACGGGCTGCTATTCCATCTGGTCCATCTCTACAATCCATCAAGCGATCAAGTGAAGATGATTTTGGAATCCCACTACAATCAGGTGGAAATATACTTCGGTGTATAAAATATAGTGGAAGTGTTGCAACAACATTTCTACTAGATGAAACTGCGACAAGATGCAAATGAGTATATTGAGTCCTTCACTGAATGTGCTATTTCCAAAAACAACACTTAGAAACAAGGCTTGTACACCCCTCTATATACTCCTGAAAGGCTCTGGGAATCCATCTCAATGGGATAAATTTTGGGCCTTCCATCCACCATGCAGGTAAATGAATATGTTTTTGTAGTTGATGATCGCTTTTCCAAGATGGAGATTTTGGCCTCCTGTAAGAAGAGCATCAAACTGGAGGCCACTGCCAAGCTCTTCTTTTAACAAGTGTGGGTACATTTTGGGATACCACAAATAATTATCTCATATTGAGACAATCATTTACTCAATACATTATGTTAGACTCTAGTCGCTGCCAGACACCAAGCTCACCAAATCCACTGCCTTCCACCCCTAGACGAATGGCCAAACCAAGGTCATCAATCAGATGATCATGCATATACTACACATGTACAATTCCAAGAACCCCCACACATGGGATGAGAGTCTTCCCTATGTTCAAAACAACTACAAAATATCCATACATAGCTCCACTGACCACAACCCCTTTCAAGTGGGGTTAGGATTTCAACCATTGGGTCTCATGGATGTTGCACTACCCCTTGTGCCCACCCTGATAGTCTCATCCCATGCTAAAAATGAAGTTGAAAAAGCCACTTGGTTCATTGAGTGGATCCATCACATCTTTCAATAGGTTCATGATATTTTATAGAAGTCGAATGCGAAGTACAAGCAACACCATGATCAACATTGGGTGCCACACAAGTTTCAGGTGAGAGACAAAGTTTGGTTGCAATTGCAGAAATAACGCCTTACAGGTCCCCATCAAAAGATTTATCCACTCCATTATGGAACTTACACCATCACCATGGCTATGGTGACAATTCTTTTGAGTTCAAAATTTCCCCCTTCCTTGGCTTGCACCCAATATTCAATGTGTATCTCCTTCAGCCATATTTTCCACCATTATTGAACATCTCAGAGATAAAAAAATAGTTGACACCAACAAATATCAAACCTGACTGCATGGAACATGAATCCACTGATCACATCATGAACACTTAGGTAAGGGGCACTTTCCAGTAGAGGATCTATATTTATCGAGTTGTCAAATAAGGGCAACTCCTACAACAAGGCAAGTGGCTCACCTGGGGCTAAATTCAATAGAAATTTCCTCATCTGATGGGGGAACTCAATGCAATGGAGACAATTTCTTTCTAAGGGTGGACACATTATCCAGGTGGATATCAATGTCCACCCACCTATTCCAATTGGCTCATCTTGGAAGTTTTTCAGTTTGGCAGATTTTTCCTAGTTTTTGGGTCCTGAAATTCCGGGGTCGTTTTGAGGCCCCAAATAGCATTTTTAGGGATCACCATAGTCAAACTATACTAATAATTAGAGTTTGATGGAATATTGTGTATTCCTCGAATATAAATTTCCAACGGGCTATCATGCACCTAAAAAGAATATCTTATAGAAAAATTACAGCCCCGGGAAGTTGATGTACTAACTTACCCCAACGGGGCCCACATGACTTTTGGCACTTTATCTCCTAGGGTTAGGTTTTTGGATGTCTAGGGTTTTGGCATTCATATTTATTGTAAAAAGGATTTTAGAGCCTCGTTGTACTTATATTCTTATGAATGAGTGCAACCGTCACATCTCTTCTCCGAGATAAGCCACCACCATTCTAGCAAGCTTGTTTTCAGTATGCATTTTACAGTTTCAACATATTTCTTTATTGAATGGAAGCTAGTTTTACTGTATCTCTATTATTTTTCCTTGTGTCTCTTTTTTAATAAGAATAATAATATGTTTTCTTTTCATAATTCTCATAAAATGATTTGAAAATGAAAAGGATCGAGTCTCTTTAAAATTGCAAGTGTAGTTTGTATGTGCTTGGGTAATACGATCAATTTACAAACACATAAAACTTAATGAGTTTTTACTTAATCATGAGAAACATAAATAGACAATACAACCATCAAAGTAAACAAATTAACAAAACAAAATGATAAAGGAGTTCACCCCTCTCTTGGGATACATCTCTTGGTCCAACTTCTAATGATTCATTTTCATTAATGCTCAAAGTGTCAAAAATAGTTCTTTACAATTCTCATAATACAAAAAAAACAACTTCAATGGATCCATAATGTCCAAAAACCCCTAGTTGGGCTCTTCCTGCACCCGGTTTGGCCAAAAACGGAGTTGGAATCTCTTCCTAGAAGTTTCTCCCAATTCGTTGTTGTCTCTTCTCGCCAAAACACATGTGTGTGCGAGTAACCTCGCTCACAGGCGTTTCTCGTGCCAAAAATCTAGCACCGTCCACATTCCGTAATTTGTGGTGAATTTTTGAACAATTAGGGGACTTAGCAACTTTTCTGTCATAGGTAGTGGTCACATGGCCCATGTGGCCAAGCACTGACCGGTAAAGTAGCACCTGTGTGATAGTCCATTGGAGTCTCTACGTGAATGGTCATATGGTGGAGGGTGGTGTGATTGTGGGATAATTATTTGAAACCCCTGTTGGCACCAGGTTGAAGTTGAAAGAAGTAAAATCATGGGAAAGAAAGCATGCAGGAAACTGAAGTGACAACTGGAAAAAGATTAACATGCGTGAATGCAATAAAGCATGCACAGAGGGAAGCGACAACTGGAGGAAGAACAACACGCGCATGGGAGAAAAACCTAGCGTAGGAAGGGTTAGGGTTTTGGTAATATTCTATAAGTGGCTGAAGAGCCCGAAATGTATAAATATAGATATAAAAGTATCATATAGGGTGGTTGTTGTGGTTGTTATTGTTTTTGTTGTTGTTGTTGTTGTTGATTTTATGTTAGTTCTTATGAAGATTGCGATTGTTATTGAGTGATTTTTCCGAGTATTGCTGTTGGCGATACGTGAGGGGTTTGAATTGTATGAACCGAGTTTTGTAAGCTGTTGAGAAAGAAAGATATGAGGGAAGGTAGATATAAGGATTAGACCGCAGGCTGCAGAGCCTGGTGCAATCTAGTTCACCTCACATAGATCTTACCTACTTTTGCGGAGAACTGTAAGTGCGCGGTGTAAGGAGATCAAGAACTACTATAATAAAATAGCCAAGAGCCAAATCTTTGTGGGCGTAGCCCAGGAGGGGTGAACCACGGTAACATTTGTGTAATGTGTTGAATGTTTGCATATCTTTAACTTCTTTCAAGCAATAGATGACTACGATTGATGAATAACCAAACACATTATTAGAATCTGTTTATATTTTGATTTATATGCATGCGATTCCTGGGAACAACTAGATTATAGTAACAGTTCACAGAACAGGGCCTTAATTAAGAAACCCTTTATCTCCTACTTTGCCCTAGGTTGTAAACACCTGAGTCTTATAGTCAACCATCCTTAGCTATCTCGGGTGAGACTGCGCAGTACACTCCGGGCACTGCGTTGCCTTCTGGTTTACGAGGAGGGCCGATAGTTAGAGGCTTTGTTGGAACCTTGAATGACATGAACCCTAGGTCAATAACTCAGATAACCTGAGAAGGGAGTGGATAAAACCAACAACCCCCGTGCCTGCATGTGTTGGACATATGGCATGTTCTTTGGTGTAGTGACCACACTTTGTTCATATGGAAAGTTCAAGTGAATTGTGGTAAGACCAAGGGATGGGGCTAAGCCCTGACCCAGACTCCACCTGACCATATATTATATCAACTTTAAAACATAGTTGAATGCATATTGGGGTAGGGAGCATCGGTAGGAAGGTTGGCATCCTGGCCTATGCTAGTACTCTTCCACTCCTGGAGGTCATGGGTTGTCACAGAATCTAACCAAAATTTTACACCACAGAGGGGTGTCACATGGAAACCCATGTTTGGGCCACATGGCACCATACCATTGGTCCCCAACCACACCACATGTTAAAACCGGATAGATCCACCTCATATTCCTATCACCTTTCCACATCAACACTTCTTCCTAGTTAACAATCCATGTCACCCTGCCACATCAATTGTACGGTCTGTATGGACAGTACGATCAACTTCCACATAGCCTGTACGGACTGTACAATCAACAAATTTTTCCTGTTTGGCAAAGTGGACATAATGTGATATATCTCGCATACAACATTCGTTTGAACCTGCTCAAGTTGTGTTGGGATCCCGAGGACGAGGTATACACATGAGTTAGTTTTCATTTCATTTTTCTCATAAAATCTAGATCAGGGTAGGTCCTACACCAAGGCAAGTGGATGACCCGAGGCCAAATTCAATAGAAATTTCCTCATCTGATGGGGAAAATCAACAAAATGGAGACCATTTCTTCCTAAGGGGGGAGGATTGATCTAGGTAGATGTTGGT